>JAKUCM010010074.1:0-15189 GCA_023374145.1 Lepidium sativum
ATACCTACAGAACATAATCTTTAATCACCAAGCTCAGCTCAGTTGGTGAGGAGGAGAGAAAGAGTTGCTAATTCTCTAGAACAAACGTATGTTCGAAGAAGGATGTATTTTGCAATGATGAATTCCTAGAGATTCTCCCTTTCTTTGAAGGATTCGATGAAGGCATTGATGAAACTATGGAAAGAAGCTTGTGAAGTATGCATTTGGTATTATGAATTCTCAAATATAATTTTCCAACCATTAGTGGTTGTCTTTTTTTTTTGTAAATTCAGTTATTTTGAATGCTGGACAACAATTATAATATAAATTTCTTCTCTAAATGATTGACTTTTTTAATGTTTTGAATCAAAATTAAGCAAATTACTCCATAAACAAGTACAATACTCTTCATACAAGAATTAAACTCAATCATAAGACAAGTACAATATATTCTAACCGTACAAAGAGTTAACTATACCATACTACTCATTTATACCAAAGTTAACTATATCATAAACAAGTTTAAACTCTACCAATAAAAAAGACCATAAGTGATCTAACTCTACACACAGAATAAATAAATCTACTAAAGGCAGTGTTAACTCTGCTAATAAGGAAACTAACTGTCCTAAAGGCAATTGTTAACTTCTACTACGAAGGAACTAACTCTACCACAGAAGAATTAACTCTACTAAATAAGTACGAAGTCTTCTACAAGAGTTAACTCTAACTATTCAAGAATGAATGCTTTTACGACATGTACGCGGCATTGTGACCCTAGTTGCTTACATTTAGAACAAACTGAAACTTTTCTTGGACATTTATCAGGTTTGTGAACACTCGAACCAGCTCTTTATCCCGCGATTTCTTTGGCCTCCCCTTGTTGTTGATGCACACGTGTTGTGGATTACACACCTTACGGCTCACATCCAACGGAACAGGGAATTGCCAGCATCTCTAGGAAAGATACTACCAGAGTATGCGTTGTACAGGAAGGTTCGTGTGATAGTAAGCGATGGGTAAGTTTGATTGTCGGCCTTCTCTCCAAAGCCTCTGCAACGGACATGACATGCACACAAAAAGGAATTTTTTTTGACGTTTATACCACTTGCAGGGAACACGTCTTCTCAGTCAAATTGACTAAATGAGAAGATTCAGATCGCGTAACAACAGCCTGGTGTTCCGCCTCTATGTCCTGCCATGTTGTAACTGTCTAGCTTCATCGACCCCTTGTCTGTCATTTAACAATACGATGTTAACTCTACTACGAAGGGACTAACTCTACTAGAGGCAATGTTAACTCTACTACGAAGGGATAAACATGAGTGCTAACTTTACTTACACCAGTGTTAACTCCACCTTTAGGAGCTTCTCAATAGATGTTGTTAGAACACAGTAGACGTGAGAGTGGCCTCCGTCTTCCTCTCTTCGCGAACCAACATGTTAACATCGCCCTAAATTGCATCTATAAGCCTGCACAATGGGGAATGTTCTTGACTCTGATAATGCATGGTTTATTGATTCTGCAATGTTCAACGTAGTGACATTGTATATACGTTTCCGGGAAAGTAAAACTCGACTCAACACCCTGCACGTCAGCTTTTTATCAAGTACGCATGAAGCTATGGATTTAACGCCTGAATCTGAGCAAGTGTATAGCGTTGAAACCTCATCAATCCTAAGAGTAGTCGGCAGATTTCTTGAAAAAACTTAAAGGGCTCGCCATCTCTAAATTTTGACAAAATGTTCTTACGTAGGTGTAGGTGGTAGGTGCAAAATACCCCTGAGAAGAAAGTGGGTACACATTCTTTATGGCAAGTTCTCTGTCATCAAGGATCACACGGTTGAGCTGTCTAAAAATCTATTCCCAAAGATTCGTTATTCTCGAGTATCAACCACAATGAAAGCCATAGGAAATATGTTGAAAGTTACCCGTCTTGCATGGTAGCAGCTAGTAGTAGTACCTTTTATACTTCGCCTAGCAAAAATGTACCATCAACAACAACAACCTTTCCTCATGTAGGCGAAAACCCCCTAATACTTGCATTGAAGGCGGTGAATAGAAACTTAAACCTGTCTTGCCCCGTCTACTTCGAGCTTTATTAGGGTTTCAGGATTCGCTTCTTCTAATAGCAAAACACGTACGACCGAAAGTTCCTGGAAAACTACTTTCCGAACTACTACCTGTAACTAGGGCTCGTGCTTGGCTTAGAGTACGGTGTGATTTCTAATACTACTTCATCTGCATAAATTGTAGCTATGACGACGTCAACTCTACTATGCCGGAAGATTAACTCTACGACGAGGAATTTTAACTCTACTACAAGGCCGCTTAACTCTACTAATTCCACATTAACTCTACCACGTTAAAATTAACTCCACCATACCAAACGCGGAGTCTAACTTCTAACTACTACTTCCGCATTAACTCTCCTACATTTTTTAACTCACTTATACTGACATTTAACTCTACTACAAGGAAGATTAACTCCAACATGGCGTAAAATTAAGTTTGTACCTTTAGACTAAATCATTTGCTCATTGAATCAAAAACGTGTCGAGGAAGAACAAATGGCCTAATTCCACCTACAAATTCCATGTATAACCTTCCTAAGACTTCCGTAGACGCTTGTTGTGCACGATCTGATCTCTCTATAAATAGAACAACTATGTTCTCCTCCTTATAACTTCCGGACAAAGAAACAAACACCCGTCGTCGACATGTGAAGCTCGCCACTCTCCCACTGACAGTTTGGTACCCACAACATTGCACATTCCAACACTGTCTTCGATGAAGCAACAAACATTGAAGTCAAACCTCTGTAAGGCAGAAATAATCTTTATCCTCATCATGAGTTCTTTTTTTTTATGAATATTGTTGCCACAACAACCAATGCGAGTGCTGACATTTCTATGTCCAAATACTCAGCATTCAAATAAAACCCCATTGCTTTCTCCGAGAGGTTTTTCTTCTCTTCTTCCTTCAATTTCTACGAACACTGATATAATCTTCATTATCCGAGCTTGCGTCATCCATATCATCGCAACAGTTGAATCTGAATTCCACATCTTCGTCCTCAGCATGTTCAGTTTCGTGTTTTACATTTTTTGGTATGCAGTCATTCTTTGGTCCACCTTTACTGAACACCAGATCAACTCTACTACACGAAGGATCAACTCTACTACACGAAAGAGTAACTCTACTACACCAAGGTTTAACTCTATTATATGAGGCATCATTGTTCTCCCACTTACAATAGAATTTTTCGTCACTGTTTCCTTTACCGTTAAACTACACTGACCTTTTTCAGGGAAACTCGATGAAACACAAGATCTAGTGGAAATTTCGACACATAGACGCACTACTTCTTTACGAAATTGTTGCACAAACACTTGCAATTTTCTATCATTACTTACAATTACAGGAGGAGTATCTTGTGGTAGTGAATGAATGACTACAGTTGGCATGTAGCTTAGTTTTACCTCATAACAATGTTCATCCAAACCAAAATCGGCATAAACCATCTCCAGAAATTCATCGAGCCTTAAATCTTTGACAATGCCTATGATCCGACACCCGTAGGACTTGTCCACCAAAAAATCCATCGACTTTCATTAAAACTCCAAATCCCACAAAACAAAATGATATGATCCATAGATCCAAACATAAACAGAAAAAGCAAAGGAGCTTGGAAGAAGTAAATGAGCTTCAAGAAAGCTACAATGGTGTCACTTATGGAGGTATCAGTTGGGTGCGGAGCAGATGAGCTAATAATTGAGGGGTAAATTTGTAATTAAAGCTCTACTACAGAAGTGGAATAGGTTTTCAAAATTACCTCTGCTACGTTACACTTTGTTAGTGTGGTAGAGTTGATTAAAGTGCAAACATCAACTCTACTACGCTGGAAATCTAACTCTACTAAGCACACTTTAACTCTACTACGCTGGAATTCTAACTCTACTATACACAATTTTTTATTCATGTCAACTCTACTAAGCACACTTTAACTCTACTACGCTGGAATTCTAACTCTACTACATTGCACTCTGTTAGTGTGGTAGAGTTGATTAAAGCGCAAACATCAACTCTACTACACTGGAAATCTAACTCTACTAAGCACACTTTAACTCTATTACGCTGGAATTCTAACTCTACTATACAAGATTTTTCATTTATGTCAACTCTATTAAGCACACTTTAACTCTTTTACGCTGGAATTCTAACTCTACTATGTTGCACTCTGTTAGTGTGGTAGAGTTGATTGCTTACGTGACAGATTTCATTAATGACATTTTTGTAATTATCTTTTTTTCTTTACTCATTAGGAAATGGCAAAATGAAATATATAAAATTAAAAAAAACTACTGTATTAATTTACAAACATTTGCTCTACTTAAATAATTAACACTTACTTTCACTTTAATCTAACAAATCACCCGTACATTTATTATATATAGTTTTATTTTTAATTATTTTTAAAATTATAAAGTTATTGAAATTTTTCGTGTCGGGATTAAAAATTCATGAAAACACTAATAAATGTCGAAATAGCCACAAAACATTAATCACAATACTACAAGCACGGAAATTTGCCACAAAATAAATGAGTCATGATCCATCAAAGTGACTCGGCTCGGCAGAATCATTCATCAAAGTGACTCGGCTCGGCAGAATCATTCGAAATGTAACTTCCAATAAGTCTTTCTTACTTCTACAATTACGTCAATTAGTTTACATTAAGTTTTATATATTCCATCTAACCCTTGAAGTACATTCATTGAGCCGCCGTCTGGTTTTTCTAGGTTTCGCAGGAGCAATTGAGGAAGAAGATGATTGTATAAAGTCCATTTTAACCACCGTGCTACGTTGGTATTCTCGTACATCAGTACAATATGATATATATAATGATAAATACAGATAAATGTCTCAAAATAAGTTTTTGATTAATCCATGTATAATCTTCGAGTAATTGATTAGATGTTAGGTGCTATCTCACCAAACGACTAGCCTCTACCAATATTTAAAACATGGAAATATATAGAGAGAGGAGAGATTACTGTAGCTTAAATAAGAACATAGTTATTGAAAATCCATTGTGAAGTCTTAGAAATATTTATAGTTCTTAAGATCTTAAAGAAATTCATATGTCGTCAAATTGAAGGTATAAATTTATATATATATTTGTCAGAGTATTAATTTTTACTATTTTGTTTTTGATTAACAAATAATTATATTTTTTGTTTATTATAGGGTTGTAAAACCATAATTCATTATCTGCTGCAGACAATTTCTATATTCTCATGTCTCAATTGCTTTTGTTTATTATCTTTAGTTTCTTATATTTTCATTTCAATTATGTCATTTAGGCTGTTAGATTATCATGTCAATACTTGGCTTCAAATAGATAGATTTAATCATATCATGATTGCTAGTAGTTGCACCTGATTGGATTGATACCTTCTGTACCACATCGACAACTTATTACATTAGTATTAATTGAGCAGTAAAACCCTTTTATCACACAGAAAAGTTAACTAAGGATTCTGAGATAGATATAAAAGGAAGAGGTTCAATTATTTTCGTATGCAATAATGGAGAAAGAAAAGAGTTACTGAATGTTTACTATTTACCAGACTTAAAAGGAACATATTAAGTCTTAGATAAGCCATGAAATTCGTCTGTGAAGTAAGGATGAATGAAGACTATCTACACTTATTTGATCGAGATGGGAAGCTAATGTTGAAAGCAAATATATGGAGAAATCGATATTGTGAAGTGTTTACAACTTTAAAAACATAATGAAACAACTAAATGACATGCAAGATTAAAGCATGTTGGAGTAGATCATAATTCTTCATGTTTACTTGGGAAACAAATAAGGAAACCTTTTACAAAAGCAACCTTGTTTCGAGCAAACATAATTCTTGAGTGTATACATGGAGATATTTATGGGCTTATTACACCTTCTACACATGCAAGAAACAATTACTTCTTTGTCTTGATATATGATCAGTCTTGGTATATGTGGTTAGTTTTCTTAAAAGATAAAGGTGAAGCTTTTGATAAGTTTATAATTTTCAAACTCACCATTGAAAAGGAAACATGAGTGAGTGTCAAGACTTTTCGAACAAATAGAGGTGGAGAATTATGTATCAAGAATTCAAAACGTTTTGTGAAGAATTTAGAATTACAAGACACTTGATTGCAGCTTTTACACCTTTTACACCTCAACATAATGAAGTTTTGAGAGAATAACACTACAAGAAAATAGATAATTTCCGATGCAGCAAAATTGCTTCTCCTTTGCGACGCGGTTGCGAGGAATTCCCTAACATTGCAAATGCATCGCAATATTACAACGAATTGAAGCATCGCGAATTTGCGACTCTTGTGATGGAGTTGTGGTGTGTTTCCAAGGCATAAATTTCCCTTGCAACTCCCTAGCAATATTGCGATGAGTATGCGATGTGTAGTTCCTCTTGAAAAATTGAGAGACATTTGCGGTTGATTTGCAATGTACCAAATTTCCATAGAAAATTTTCCCTTTTTCCCTATAAATAGCCACTACGAGATTGTATCTTCACACCAAATCACAAAAACTTAGAAAGAGAAAGAAATCGGGAAAAGAAAGTTTTTCAGAAAGAAAAATAAATGACGTGGGAGCATGAAGTGTTCGCATTACGATGATAGATGTATTATCGAAAACATCTTTTATCCATGTCTAAAAGAGTTTCGACCATTCATAAACCAGGCAGGTAATAATTCATTTACTCCTAATGACGATAGCATCTTTTATCTATGTCTAAAGTGTGGGAACACCAAATATTTGAATATCGATATGGTGAAAAAACATGTATATAATAGAGGATTTAGTCTGAACTATTATGTCGGGTTTCACATGGGGACGGATATAGTCTGGGTGCAAGAAGTAGTAGTACTGGCATACAAAACATACAACAAATGATGGGAGGTTACAAATCCGTCATATGCAAAAGCTTGGAAACACTTTCAGACTGTACATTCTGACTTTAATAAAGAGTTTAGGAATGTTTATTTTGGTTTATTTACAAATGAATTTAGTCCATTTTGTGTGTTTAGGAGACAATATTTTCTATGCCATGTCATATTGATGCCATACAATCTTTCACTAGATATGTGTATGCAAAGCAAATATTTGTTTACGACTATTCTAGTGCTCTAGTCATCTGATGTAATTATAGAGGTTTTCACACATTCGATTACTTGCAACAGCAAAATTTCAAGATGCATTAAGGACGATCAGTGACCTTCCTGCGTACAAAGTGTTATTTGCATAGACTACACATAGAATATTATCATGTCCATATTGTATGAGATGGTCCAATTTATTTCAATTAAAACATGGTAATAAATCATGTTGGTTATATTGTCATCATCAATTTCTCTCCATGAATTATCTCAACCGAAGCAACAAGAAATTTTTCAAGAAGAACACAATCGTGTGTATTTCTCCCCCCCCCAAGAAGTTGTTCTAGAATGATCTGTTGGAGTATATTGATTATTATGGTGTTTAAGGAACATGTAAATGTGGGACAATTGGCATACTACTTAATCCAGCGCACATCGTCAAAAACATTTTCGATAACATCATGAAAACGACATTGAATGTGTAGGGAAAGAGTAAAGAAAATTTCAAATTAAGGTTGGACTTAGGCGAAATATAAGCAAGAAGAGAATTACATAGTACACAGGATGGCAAACAACCAATACCAAACTTTCGGTTGTCTGGAGAAGCGAGACATGCATTGTTTAATTGGATATCTTCAGAAGTAAAGTTTTTGAATGGTTACGTGTCCAAATTCTCAAGATTTATTGAGCAAGGAAAAAAATCTCTGGTATGAAGAGTCACGATTCTCATGTATTCATGCAACGACTAATGCCCTTTGTATTACTTAAACTTTTACCCATAATTGTTCACACAATAATTGTTGGTTAATTTCTACATAGTTTATAATATCTCATTCAGTTAACTATATAAGTGGTTTAATTATATATATTAAGTATCAACTTGTATGAATTGGAGCCTTTTTCAAGGACTTATGTATACGAACACTAGAAGATGATATAGTAAATTAGAAACTAATATCACAGTATTGCTCTATAACTTGGAAAACATATTTCCACCCACATTTTTTATCTGATGGACATCTTCCAATCCACCTAACACATGAAGCAGTTATTGGTGGTATCGTACAATTTCGATGGATGTACCCATTTGAGTAATTCATGGGACATTTAAAAAGAAAGGTCAAAAATCAAGTTAAAGTATAAGGATCAATCATTACACAAAGTTTGACAGAGGAAACATCTCATTTCACAACATACTAATTTAGTCCAACCGTCAAAACCAAAAGATCCCTGGTAGGACGATACGACGATGGATGGGTTGCACCATTATATGCCGCTGCAGTTCCAGATATGTTCACTCAGATCAAAATACTTGGTAGAAAATTAAATGAAGAATACTAGGAAAACAACACATATTGTCGTGCATCTCACAACTATATAGTGAGAAACTTTGAAAATGTAGTACCATTTGAAAAGTATGTATTGCAATTTATCAAGTTTCTACATATACAATATTAATTTACATACATATATTTGTACTGAATTCGACATACATATACGAGAAGCTTTCCCTGATTTAGAAGAACCAGAATATGAAAAATACAAAGAACGTGATTTTGTTGGATGGTTGAAATACTACGTAGGTAAGATAATTGTGTATATTCAAAATTAAAGAATCACACATAATATTTTTATTAATTATATGTATATACATATATAAATTGTATGTCAATAATGGAAGTGTAGGCAAACATTTGCCATTATGGTTGCGTGAGATTGTTGATGAACCAATTGCAAGGATCGTAACTGCCCATGTATTTTACTCGTAGATACATTTTTCGTACGTGCGAGCATGGTTCGAGTAAATCAATTGAAAATTATGGAATCCGGGTGCTAGGTGAAACCGATTTCTACAATATTTTGAACAAAATTATAGAAGTCACATATCATGGAATTATTGGATTGAGATGCATTTTATTTCAATGTCATTGGTACAATACAACGATTGGTCAAAGAGTGTGTACTAACCAGTTAGCGGTAACCAATGTTAATGCAAGCCAAACATATTCCAATTTTTTTCATTTTATTCTAGCATGACAAACATAACAAGTGTGTTTTATTATGTATCCTCATATAAAGCAAAGACGTGAGACAAGGCTATTATGATAAAAGTGAATCCAAGAGGTCATATAGTCGGAGACCATCAGAAGCCTTTATAGTTGTGAATCCACATAATATATGATACATGCACAACAAGAAGTAGCAGACATTGTTCTTGATGATCAAGGGAGGAAAATGCCAACTCTAACGAGTTCGAAGTGACCGAGGAAGAAGAAAACACTGATGGTGCTAATTCTAAAAATGAATCTGACTAAGTTGTTTACGTATTTTGATGTAGCTTATATGTAGTTTCTTTTTGTTAACATGAAATTTTTGCGAAGCCACTGCATGGAATATGCCAGATTCCTCGTAGACACCTTGTAATTTGAAAGGAATTTGGCATATTCCTCGCAGTGGCCTCACAAATGGTAACACCAAAAATGTAAAACTTATAAACCCTAAACATACCCCAAACACAAAATCGTTTATTTTATGAACGTAGCAATGTGCAATTTGAAGAGGCCGAGAATATATCGATAATCAATCATAAAATATATTCACTACATTTAATTCTTGGTATCAATACCGAACATGTTGTATAAGTATTTTCAATCACGTATCTAAGCAATGCAATTCGTGTAGTCTTAGTTCAAGTGTTTTGCGAGGTATCGGCGAGGAATATGGCATATTGCTCATAGTAGCCTCATAAATGGGAACACCGAAAACATAAAGCCACTAAACTCCAACCTTACCCTAAACACAAAACCGTCTATTGAATAAACGTATGAAAATGTAATTCGAAGAGGCCGAGATTACATCGATAATTAATTAGATTCACTATTTTACTTCTCGGACTCAATATCGAACATGTTGTATAATTAATTTTAATCATGTAGCTAAGAAACTTAATTCATTTAATCTTAGCTAAAATGTTTTGCAAGGACACTACAAGTAATAAGCCAGATTCCTCGCACATGTCTTTACAATTTGGGAGGTATATGCAAGGAATTTGACATATTATTCGTAGTGGCCTCGCAAATGGGAACACCAAAAAATGTAAAACCGTTAAACCCCAACATTACCTTATACATAAAACCTTCTATTGTATGAACGTAGGCAAGTGCAACTCGAGGAGGTCGAGAATACAAGAATAATCAATCATCAGTTAGATTCACTACGCTTAATACACAAAATCAATACTGAACATGTTGTATAAGTATATTCAATCACGTATCTAAACAATGAAATTCGTTTAGTCTTAATTTAAGTGATCTTCGGAAAATGGTGACAACGAAAACCCTAATCTTCGTCGCAAAGGCATCTCAAATTTGCGAAGTATTTGCGATGCCTAGTTAAATTAAACATAAGACATTGTTGTTGCCTTCTCTCTTCTTCTCCTTCTTCTATCTTCGCATTTTTTTTCTTCTCTCTTCTTCTCCTTCACGCTTCTCATTCTCTCTCACCAAATCTTCTTCTCCTTCTTCTTTTTTCTTGTTCTCTCTTCTATGTCAGATTCTCAAAGTAAGTGATTCTTCTCCTTTTCATTTCTTCTTCGAGTTTTAGTCTCTTATCTCTTCTTCATTTCCTTGCTCAACCGTCAGCGAGTTTACATCTGTCTGCTGTCGAGCTCCTCTTCTCTCTGCCAGATTCTCAATTTATATCTACTTCTAGATTTCTTAGATTTTTATATTGGAATGTGTAGATCTACATTTGGATTTGTTTAATTCTTGGTTTTGGAACTTAGATTTTAGATTTTAGATTTAGAAAAATGATTTTCTAGATTTACAGAATGTTTTGTATTTTTAAAACATTTTGTAAAATATTTTTTGGATTTAAAGAATATAAAATTATTTTTAGAATTCTAAAACGTTTTTGATTATTATAAAATGAATTTTGTAAATTTTTTAACAAATTTTTTATTTTCTTAAACCAATTTTATAATTTGTTGATACTTGGAGTTTTAACCCTAGGATCTCATAGCAAGTGCACAACAAACAAAGTAGTACTTTACAGATTGAATCCACAAGGACCAAGTGTCACACTATCTCCAAATCAAACTTAAGCTAAGACAAAACAGGATGATTGTTGTGATGGAAACAAAGGAATAAACGATGTGATATTAATAAATAAAAATATTAGGCATAAGGAATTCATCGAGAAGCAAGGAATCAAAATCAGGAAACTATTCAGGACTCAAAATATAAACAATTCTCGACACATACATAATTGTATGGCAAACCCCACTATCGTGGTGTTCACTACTATATATATCATAAACTCTCGTTTGGTCCTAAATATCTAAACATGCATTATTCAATTGGTCTAATGGGTCCACAATCAGTCTTAACATCAGCTTTCATTGGTTAAGGACTAATTGCTCATATATGCTATTTCAAGCATCTAACTGTCACTTTTTGTGAATTAAACAACCTATTTCATCAGCTAGGTGATCGAGCTAACCTAAGCATTAAACTCAATAATATATGAAGAACAACTAAGATTAAACCTTATTTGTTTCTAATTCATTGAATCCCTAAGTCCCTAGAAACCCCTAAACTTGACTAGAAAACTACTCAGCCATGAAAGAAAGGAACAAGAAAGAATATGAATAGATAAACATAATGATAAACTGAAATAAATATAAAAAGGGCTTAGAAATCTTCTCCAAAAGAGGTGGAGTAAGAAATCTTCTCCCTAGAGCTTCAAGAAACAATAGAAAAGTGTCTAAGAGTCTCTCCTCTCAAATATAGCCAACCCTAAGTCTTTATAGTCAAAGATTTGACCTAATACAACTTAAATTAAACCATGTCAAATAAAAAGTCAAAAAGAGTTTTTTTCGCGAAACAAGATTAGACTGGTCGATCTGGGGTGGAACAATCAATTTGGTGATTGCACACACTTGTTATAAGCTGAAAGGACTCAAAAACTTACTAAAATACTATAAAACACACACTTTGACTCAATAAAACTATTGAAAACAAGGGTTAAAATACGTTAATATACTGTTTATCATTTTTAAATAATTAATATAATTTTTAAATCATTATTAGAATATTTATATAGTTTTTCAATATTTTAAATTGATTTTATAGTATTTATAAAAACTTTTCCTATAATTTAAAGAATTTTTATATATATGGAGTTCATAACCCTTATACTCATTATTTTCCCGGGTTTGGCAGATCTCACCCTCTGATGCCTCTCGAATCTCATCCTACAAATCTATCTCCCATATCGAGATCCGTTCTGTCGACACCCGGTGCTAGTTTCATCACTCTGTCAGGCTATACTGCTATACAGGAGACTAATTCGGCACCGCCTGGTGCCAATGCCTATGTACCATTCATGCCTGATATCTTCTTAATCTCAATTAACCGTTCATCGGGAACTCTTTGGTATGTTTATTAACATCTAATGTATTAATTTTCAAATTTTTTACAAACTTTTACATTCTTGTTTGGTATAAAATTTGTAGGTTTGATGATGACGGAAAGTTGGCGACTTCAATTCGAGAAATCTTTTACAGAGATTTCAGTGAACCGCAAGCTAATTTCACTCAAGTCCCAAACCACATCGTCGATAAATGGTTCAAAAAGTAATTTTTTCATTTTATTTTAGTTTTATTTTTTGTTATCTATGATTTATTATAACATAATTTATTTTTTTGTAGCAACATTACCATTGAGATTTTTCCATTACAGGGGAAGTTTGCTTGCAGTTTGAGGCCATGTTGAAGAGTCACATGTTCGACCATTGTAGGACGTTGGAAAGATAAATGGAAGTGAGACGACAACAATACAATGCGCCAAATGGTTTGATGTTGAGGTCTAGGACGGTCTTGTTCGATATTGGCAAGATTCAAAGTCGCAGAGAGTGCTAGCTGTCAGGCAGTACAATTTTTCGATCCTTATGGTGATGGTCAACACAAAAATTTCTAGTGATAGACTTCGATTAAAGCCCAATCCGGCAACATTGCAAGTATTTTAAAATTTAATATATTTTCAATATATTTTTGTCAAATTTTATTAAGTTACATATGGTTTTTAATACTTTTAGCAAGAAAAATCTGGAGATACTCACTCGGATATTCTAGAGACTTTTTACCAGACGTAACGAAACAAGGCCGTGTTTTGTCAACAAGAAAGCAGAGAAGATCTACAACGAGGTTATTGCAAAGATGCAGAAGCTGACTCAGGATTGTGGGGGTGAAAGCTCTGCATCTAGTGGACAAATTACTGCACAAAAGAACAAGATATACACAGAGTTAAGAAAGTACAACCTTGCAGTTTCCTCAAAAATATTTCGTCACAGTTACCTTCTATGTTCGGCCTTGCAATATTTGCTTCGCCTTAGCTAGGAATCATTTGCGCCAAATCAGCCTTGCATATTTCCTTCACAAGGTTTGCGACGCACCTGCGAGAAAAATTGGATTGCGACGCATGATTAGCGAGAAATTGATTTTCGTAGCAAACTCATCTCAAATCATGATTTGTGAGGCCCACTGTGAGGCCATTGTGCATTGCAAAACGCCTGGTTTCTTGTAGTGGAAACTATACTTTGATGATGACTTGAAGTATTATGAAACATATGATTTTACCAAGTTATTTATGGGAGAGGCATTGAGAAATGCTACCTATATTATCAACCGAGTTGCAACAACAACTTTGGACAATCCAACACCTTATGAAGCTCTCAAAAGAAAGAAACAGAAACTTGAGCATCTTAGAGTCTTTATCTACATTGGATAAGCTAAATCACGAGCATTGGTGCATTTAGGAACGGAACCCGGTTCAAAAGCATATGGTTTACTTGATTCCAGAACTCAAAGAAATTGTGGTAAGCCAAGATGTAACCTTTAATGAAATAAAAGGATGGAAGTAGAACGATTCTAGAGATACTTTAGATAAACAAATGAGTCTTGGAGATATTAAAATAAGAGAAGAAGAAAGTATTATAGAAAATGATATAAAAGAAGAAGAAAAGATCTCCGATGGAGAAGAAGATCTAGATGCAATGGAGAATCAAGAAAGTCAACCACTTTTTTCTTTGAGGATTCAGCTAGAGAAGTCAAGGAAACCTAGCTATCTAGATGATTATATTCTTCTTGCAGAATTTGATAGCACTCGGCTATTATTGGTGACTAATAAGGAACCTTGGAATTTTTAGTAAACCATTCCAAGGTTTGGATCGATGATTGTGAAGATGAGATTTTATAGATAAACAAAAACAAAACATGAAATCTACAATAAAATTTCTATAAATTAAAATTTTGGGATTTTGTAAAAATATTAATTTATCTATAAATTAATAATATCAATTTATAGTATTTTTAGTTATTAAAATTATTTTAAAAGGATAGATTGAGACCATTTATAAATTAATATTTTGAAAGTTATAATTTTATAATTTATAATTAATGACCTGAAATATTTTATTTCAATAGTCTATGATATCATTACAATGAAAATGATACATATTAAAATTTTGAAAACTTAATGAAATTTTAATCATTTTTATAATATGTTATATTAAAACACATTAATTTGAAAGTCAAAAAAGAACAACTGTTTTATAGAGTTGAGCTCTATGAAAAAAAGTTTATACTTTAATATATCAATTTATTTAAGTATATATATATATATATGTTAATTTAGATGATTATTAATTTATGATATTACTGAGACTATATTTTTCCATAGGGTTTCAAAATAATTACTATATTATTAATTTATTAAATTTGATTAATTTTACGTTGGCCTGACTTGGAACAACAAAATTTTGTTATTTTATAGAGGTTATTAATTTATCGAGTATTAACTTATAGAAGTTCTATTGTGTTGATCTTCCTATTGGAGCTAAGGCTATTGGTTTGAATGGGTTCTTAAGATTCAAAGAAACTCCGATGGAAGCATAAACAAGTAGCAAGGATAGTAGCTAAGGGATATGTTCAAAGGTATGATATATATTGCAATGAATTTTTTGCTACTTGTTGCAAGAATATA
>JAKUCM010010075.1:0-14876 GCA_023374145.1 Lepidium sativum
GTATATAAAAGAAAACAAATATAATGTTCTGTGAATGATATCTTTGCATTTATTTTATACGGAACAAAAACTTTTTAAGTGATATCTCATGGTTGTGATTTCTCAACACACTTTATTCGGTTTTTGAGAGAAGAAAGAAAGAACCTATCATAATCTTAAGTTATAAAGTATTTAAGCATATTACCAAAATAGTTACATCTCCATGTGGGTGAGAATATGCTTTTCATGTTGTGTGTTGCAAGTCTCTAAAAAGTCTACTTGAAATGAATCTCATCTAACTCAAACTCTTGTCTTCTAGATTTTTTATTTTCTTCTTTCATACCAAAGTTTCTGCAGGGCTTTTGTACAGTTGCAGAGTAAATTACTTCACAATTTACCTCAAGAATTTATAGAAAATCTTAGATATTATTTTTTACGTTTGTCATGGTAACATTCCGGTTTCCGAAAATATGGTGGTTCATGAAAAAGTTTAAAAAACATTTAATTTGGTTACGTATATCACCAAAATAACTTTGTCTTTTTCAGTTAAACATACTGAAAAAACTTCACAACAAAACATGTTTGAGCTAAGAAAATCTTAGAATGGATAATTTACCGGAAAATAATGACTTTTGATACCATATGAGTAAGGACATAACATAGAGAAAGACCATGATAAGTAAACAAGTCTCTAAAACCTCTAAAAAAGTAATGTACTAAAATGTGAACCTACAAATGAAAAGAGAACATGGCGTTCCCGGAATTACATCAAGTTGTATATAGTAGATAGATTACCACAAGATTACAGATTTTGTAAATAGATTGTTGATAATAGTTAATAGCTAAAGTCTCTCTTCTATTTTTTTAACCGATATAAAAAGTGAGAACTGAAAAGAAAGAGTGATAGAGACTAAATGTTCTTCGTAGTACGTTCATTTAAGAGATTCTGGTTCTTGTGTTACGACTAATGAGATGCTTCGAAGCTCCTTGCGTAGGGAGCATACTTGAACACGTGGCCTACATTCACCAGAATAACATTCTTTTTGCTCTCTCTCTTAACAATTTCAAACAAAGTAGAGAAAGTGAATGATTCTGCAGATTTAGAATATCAGAATCAAATACTCACAATTTAAAAAGTTGAGTCGCATTCTCAAGTCAAGAATCCTTTGTTGTCATTATTCATCTTAACCCGAAAGAAAGTAAGAAAAAATATAAGAAATATTCGAGGTTCGTTTTCTTACCACTTATAGCTGGTCTTGTTTCATTACTTGTTTACATCAATTTCTATTACAATATTGGCCTTAACATTGATTTACTTTGCAAAGTTGTTCATCGTTGCTTACATTAGGAAATAATATCCCACATCGATAGTTGGAAGGAATCCTCTCTAGTATATATAAGATTTGGGTCAATCCACTCATTGCCAATTGGTTTTGAGTTGGAATCCCATATTCTAATAATAGCTTATGTACGTACTCTTGTCAATCTCATAAATCATTGCACATAACCTCATTTTCAGGTCTTTGGGAGGTTGTTAATACATAAACTAACAAGAGAGGGAAAAGACAAAATCTAATCTCAATGGAGCTTATACTATTCTCGATTCTAACTAGCTACTCTTTAACTGCATGACAAAGTATTCTTCAGTTTGATGCCCTCCACCTTTGTCCTCCTTGTCTTATATTCGAAAATCAGTTTATGTCTCAATAAATTATTTTGCTTTTTTGTGTCCTTAGATCAAGCAAAATTTGATTCAGTAATTATGTTTTGTTATCTTGTCAAGATTTTCAAATCCAACTTCTGTATCTTGCTGGCGAGTTGTTCGAACTTCTCTAGGGTTTGGATTAGCTTCTATTAGATTTTGTTTTTTTTGGGACTTGATCATTTGTGAGCTCGTTTCGATATAAATGTGGCAAACTTTTAAAAATCTGGTTTATCCAAATGAATTCTTGACTAGATATAAATTTAATGAAAGCTTTGAACTTTTTACAAGAATTTCTGTTATAAAGTTTTTAATCGCATCAATTTTCACCTGAACATTGGGATTTAGTTGAATAAAGAAGCGGAAAAGTGGATTGAAGTTAAATATCCATAGATTGAAAACCGAAACGAACTTAACCGGGTTATGTTCAGCAACTGCTGGACCGATCCGGTTTATTAAACAATCGATATTGGATACGTGGCAGTTATTAAGTGGCTATACAATTAAAGTAGACTCAGTCACAGAGGATTCCGAGGACTGTGTTTGTGTTGTCGAACAGAGGAGAAGACGAACTGTGACAAAAACCCTACAAACACAAAGGAAGAAGAAGAAGAAGAAATCCAAAGATCTTGTTGGGGTTTCTCATATCGGGAATAATGGTGGATTCAGTGAAAGAGATCGGAACAAGATGTCCTCACTGCGCAGGCCCTCTTACGAAAAATCTGGTATTTACCACAGTTAGCACAAATTCGTGATGTTGATTGATTTCTCCTTGTTTAAATGAAATTCTTATCGGTAGCCGATTTATTTTCAGGAAACCAACGAATGGACTGTGGCTCCGTTCATCAGGGATAGCTTCTCTATGGTAAATTAGAACGGAAAAAATATGTTTTTTGGAGAAATTTTTGTTTTTTCGTGTTAAATTCGAAATAACCTTACTTTACAGATAATAGCTACCCAAAAAGTTTGTGCTTTGAGAATCCGAACTTTCCTTTGTTTTTTTTTATATTTATGTTTATGTTTACTTTGGATCAAATTGATTATAAGTCACTTATGTTTAGTGTTTTTTGTTATTGTTATAGATTGGATCAGCTGTAGGTGGTACTGCGAGTGCTTTCATTGGGTTTAACCACGGTATGTCTGTGATCTCTCATTGATTGATATGTTTTTAAGCTTGTGAATTATGTCTTTTACCACTTGATTTATTTTTGAATTCAGGCACTTTTATCCATCATTGATTTGTATTATCGGAAAAGAGATTGTTTAGAGTGTGCGAGTAAGTGCTGAAATCTAATGACTTAGAGGGTTAATTATATATGCAACCTGTTCTAAGGAAAGGCCGGGCTGACTGTGTTTCATGATTTGTGTGGCTTATGTTGAAACAATCTGGATTCTTTTATCTGTAATATGTTTGCTAGGTTTGAGTATATGAAAGACTGGTTAAAGTTGTGAACTTGCTTGAAAAAAGATTTAGAACATCTCCTTGGTTTGTTGTGTTAATAGTGTTGTTGTTGATTTTGATGCAGTAATGCCGATTATACGCAAGAGGATAAGAGGACCAATGTGGTTCCATTTTCTTATTGGTGTAAGTTATTTACAAGGATGCAGAATCCCCTCGTACATTTAAATGATCATAAAACAGAAGTAGGTTTCTTGTGTGATAATTGTGTTTGATGTTTGGATTGCAGGCTCCACCTGTAATAGTTGTTTCATCAGCGTGTGCTGGACTTGCAGGTTTAATGATCATCTCCATCCTCTTTTTCGTTATCAATCTAGATAACTTTCAGCTAGTGGAAGTAGTTAGATGTTTTAGATGATATAAGCTTATAGGTATGTCTGTGGTCTTAATTTTTACGCGGAATTGGTCGCAGGTGGTGCTGTACCGGCATTAGCACAGCTTGCATCGTCGTCTTATCATGCAGTTGTTCATTCATCTCAGCCACCGCAAGGGGAAGAAGAGAACAAAATCCACAAGTCCTCTACCATTTCTCCTTTGTAGATAAAGCTCTCTTCTGTTTTGTCTTGATGTGTATAAGTTTTTTTGTTCTCTTTCTTGACTTTTTATACAAAGTTTCCTTAAACAAAATGAGATCAACTAATTTGAAGTTGAACAGATCCAATATAGATTCTTTTGAACAGATACAAAAACTAAATTTACATGAAAGTGACGCTGCTTTAGCCTTTATTTAATATCTTAAAACATTGCTGATCAAACTTTCCAAGTCTTTGTTTTGAAATAAGTTACGTATAAATTTGGAAAACACCTTGGATCAAATGATTGAGTGTCATGTTTCAACTATGTTGTTTTCTCATGATAAACCCGAATTCGATTACAGGTAGACGTGGTTTGGTTTACCGTGGAATTGTTCCAAAGATGGCTACAGGAGCTACAGCTAGAGCTTCGAGTAAGGATTCGACGGAGGAGACGATTAGATTCGCAATCGAATTCGGGAATCTGTAAGGCGGGAGATTCAATTGTGGCGTTGCATAAGATTGATGGTTGTTTTGTTGTTAAGATTTTGAATGTTGAGTAGACATGGGGTCAATTTTGAACTTTCATGTTTTTGTGGGGTTAAATTTTAATTTTGTTGAACATAATCTTTCAGTTATAATTTTGGTTTTAAAACTTTAACGGGCTTTTCCTAGTATGGGCTTAATTATATACTTTTTATATTCATGCAAAAGCCCATGGGCCTTTTTGGTTGGCAGAATTTAATAAGCAATAAATGCAGAATCATTAGCAATCATCTAGAAACCGAAAAAGGGAAAATGAGAGATTAGCTTTACTGAACTATTCATCTTAAAGCTTTGCTTCAAATGGAAAGTATATCCATGGAAGGTTTTTATATTGTTCATTAATTAATTATATATTCATCACCATGCATTTTTATTTTATTACGTTTTGGAAATAACTTTTCATTTCGTTCTTTCTTCGAGTTATTCGTGTAACAAAAATTCCTATAAATTTTTTATATGAAACTATAACCATGACTTTTTCAGCCACATCCACGGTATAGTGAGAATATGACTTTTAACTGTTGCTGTCACTGATTTATTTAATAAAGGTATTTAACAATGTTTACATCAAAACTAAGTCCTCTTGTGATAAATATACTTATCTATTGTTATAATGTTATCCTTTAAATCGTAAATCTTTGTTTTATGTATATACGGTCAATTTTTACAGGTATTTCGGGGGTTTGTGCAGTTATATTTACGTAAAAATATAAAAACCAAACTGAAGAACATTTTATGGTACAATAAACGAATAAAATATCAGCTTTTATGCTTCGGGTCCAAATGAAAAGAGAATTGTCTTTTTAAAAGTTTATAATATAAGCTATATATAAAGTTAAACTCTTATCAAAATTCAACGTTTTGTGTAAATTTTTAACATATAAGCTTATACTAATATTTTTATTTTTTAGAAGAAAACGTAAAGTAGTTGAGTGTAATAACTAAGTTCCTTAAGACAGAAGACTTAGGGATCTGGAGTTTGTTTTTACAAGAAACTCATCATTAATCACTGTCCTTACTTAGCTTCCTTATAATCTGTTTAATGTATGTAATTATTGTTTAATCAAATTGTGATTCAATAAACAAAATGATTAGCCATATGAAAAGGCTTATCTGATGCCCAAATTTAGGGAACAGTTCACGTGCTTTCTGACCTGCATTCTTCTAATTCTATTAGGAATAAAAATTATTTTCTTAAATTATTCTTCATTCATCCAAATGACAAAGTAACCTATAAAATATTGACATCGTATATTTTCACATTAACGAAGTAACGGTGGTCGAGAAATGACTTTGATAAGATGGTTAATTAAGTTCATCTGATATATTTTGCACTAAAATTTAGTTTTCTAAAAACTACATAATTTTATATGATTTTATTTCGGATTTCACGAATATATTAGATTTTGTCTATCCAAATTTTTGACAAAAATAAATTGTGGTCTAATAAAAGCTTAAAGAGTTAGATACAAAAATACAACATATTCGTAATCTTAATTATCTGGTTAATCTATACCAGGAAATAGTGACCATTAAGTACACAAATTATTTATGACTTTAAAGTAAATTTGTAATTAATGAAAGCTTAATCGAGAACTATATTTCCAGTTTGCTTAACCAGATTTGTGGGCTCTATAATTTCAACAACTCAAACTTTAAATTTTATTACATTCGGTTACACGTATACTTAGAATCAAATTCTTATTGAAAAATCATACATATATACATTAATCATCTGGTTAAATTCACTTTTTCGATTATACGATTAATTATGATCTTTTGTCTGCTTAAATCTATAGAAAATTAGTAAGAGACTATACTAAAAGAAAAAAACCATGTAAAGACTTTATATGTATAAATATGTACAAGTTAATCACAGAGAAACATAAACCCCAAATCCCCAATGACAGCCTTTTTCTCAAGCTAAAACCTAAGTAAATCAATCATCTAACTAAAGTCCAATGCCTAAGAAGCCTAACAATCTTAAGTTTATATATTACATTATTAAATATACTAAACAAGTACTAATCAACAATGCAACTCTCTAATCACAATAAATAAATACCTTCTTTCAAATTTTATTTAGAATATAAGTCTTCCCAATAGATCAAGTCATCAAATTCATTACCAGACGCTGACTTGTAATCATCAATCATTGCCGCGTTGGTCGTCGGATTTATCATTATCGAAGAAGATATCTCCGGTGTTGCAGCTGCGTTTACATCGGAACTTAAACCGGTTTCTTGAGACACACTCACAATAGAATTCTCCAACTTGATCATATTAGGGACCGAACCAGATCCAAAGGTTTGGTTAGGGAGGTAAGTGTTTTGGAGTGGTGTGGTTGTTTGGACGGGTTTGAGATGGTTTTGTTGGCTAGCACCGGAGAAACTTGGGCCAGGTTGACACAAGAAACCCGGATCTATGAGAGGAGGAAGAGATGAGAAGTTTAAAAGATGATCAATGTCAAAAGAATCAATCCTTGAGAGTTGGGTTGTTGTTGTAGCAATTGGAGTACTACTTGGAGCATTCTTGTGAAAAAGCCTACACACCACCCATTCATCCTATAATCAGAACAAAAATAAAAACAAGATTAGACATACATTACTAATTAAGTCCCTAATTAATTGTATGTCTTGGATGAATTAATCTTGAATTAAAACATCGAAAAAGGACTATTCCAAACGGCAAAAATCGTAACAATCCATCTAGAACAGTGATTTCAGAATAAACGGTTTGGAATGGATAGGATCACGCTGGACAATCACCATCGCGTATAAGATAAACACAAATCAATGTTTTGACATACCCTTGCAGTCTTGGGAAGGTTGTGATAAGAATATTTGCCATCAAGACGGTATTCATGCATAACCCAATTGGTCTTTTCGCCTTTAGGAGCTCGTCCTAGATAAAACACAAGTGTTTTCTTCATCCCAACAAGACAATCTTTACCCTTAAAGATCTCTTTGTCTTTACCAGTTGCTTTCCAATAACCAGACACCGTAGCACGGTTAGTTCTCATCCCTGTTGGATACTTCCGATCTCTTTGACAGAAAAAGTAAAACTCTTTCTCTCCCATCTTTGCAATCTCTACACTCAAATAAACAACAATCAGAATCAAAGATGATCATTGAAATAGTCAAAAACAGAAAGATAAGATCTTTGATTTGACTTACTTGGAAGATCCCATGGCTCGTTCTTGTTAAGGTCGGCTTGACCTATTGCAGCTGCAGTGAATCGAATGTTTAAGACCTTCTCTTTGAGATAGAAAGTTATGATCTCTTCATCGGTTGGATGAAACCTAAACCCTGGAGGCAAATCAACCACCTCTTGATCTCCTCCTTGTAACACAACTAAGCCTCCTTCTTCCATAACTTTTGATGAAATTTGAAGAAGATTGATTGAAAGATATGTGTTTATTGAAGATACACGTAGAGAAGAAAGAAGAGGTTGAAGAAACAAACAAAGAGAAGCAAAGGTTTTTTCGAGATTTTTGAGGATGAGGAATTATGCAGTTAAAGATATGGAAATAAAGTATGAAAAGGTTGAAAATAAAAAGATGGTTATATAGGAAAGAGATAAGAGCTAAGAGTTTTTTATTATTTTCATAATATTTTTTTTAAAAAAAATATATTGTTTCTATTTCTTTTTTGGTGTTTTAGTAAAGACACGTAAGGTGTAAGCAACTTCTTGAATTGTTGAAGAAGCCCCACATTATTAGAATAACACTTGAAAATATCTAAATATATAAAAATTTGTAATGAAATTAAGGGAAATAAACATTTCATATAAGTGTGTATGTATAAAATGTTGACATAAATATTATTAGATTTTTCAATTTTTTTCCTGGTATGGTAATTATATATCGCAGCTAATAACTCATACAACTAGAGTTTGATTTTATCTTATTACATTTAATTAATAGAATATTTTAGAAATTGGTTGAGTTTGAATTGTTTCTGTTGTCAAAAAAAGGTTATTGAATTTATATGTTTTAGTAATCCTAGTATCACTTTTTTATAATTATCCAAGAGTAATTTACTTTTTCCTTCTTATTGTATTACTCTATGTGACAATTAATTAATCGGGATGCTTTTGGAATATTCCACAAAAATTCATATACGGCTATTTGGAAAGAGTAGAAATGAATCCATTATATAGACACATCTTACGAATATTTTATTTGGATAATAGAGAATTAATTTGTTTTTTTTTTCTTTAACATATTTTGTTCAATTTTACAATACATATAAATACATGTCAGTATAGTAAGTAATCTTTTTGGGTTCCTTAGCCACCAACAAAAAAGAAATTGGCTTTGGATCGATAACCACATGACCTACAACAAAACCTTTTGAAAATAAACACTTTTGGAAAGAAAATAAAAAGAAGTCATGTTGCATATAAATCGTTTCATGAAGAATTATTATATCACTCAAAAGTGTTTATTGATTGGCTCCTCTTCGTGAATTATGTGGACCCATTTTATTAAAAACGTTCCTTTTTCTCATCTGAATTTTTCATAATTTTTTTCCTATAGATTCATACGGAAATATTTACAATAATATTTTAGAAATCGATTTAGTATAATATAGCAACCATTTGTTTGTGGTGGATCTTAAATTCTAACCTTACAAAAGAAGGCGACGGAATAAAAATAATGTTTGAATTATGAACCAATTGGAAAGAGTGTGACGTAATCTTTGATTTTTATAATAGGTTCATAAATAAATAAATATATACTTTACTGTTTTTTCTGTTCATTAATCACGATGCTATCCTTTAATTGTTTCAAACTTTAATAACAGTATTATATTCAGAGTGGGTCGAAGATTTTACATAGTTTTCTACATTTTAGCATAAATATCATTATATAACTATGAAGAAATATTTAAACAAAATAATCTTGTTTTTCAAATTATAAACTACCACTGTAAAATCAATAATTTCGGCCTCTCTACTATCATCAATTAGATTAAACATTTTCTTCTCCTTCTTTTTCTGACTTTTTGTAGCATGACAAGAATTTCCTTACCAATACGAAACTATAAATTGAATAAAAGTTTGTGTAAATTAATGATGAAATTCAAATTGGTATTAATTCGACACATAAAAAAAAGTGAGAAGAAATGAGTAGTTGTTTCCTTGATAGTGGATATGATGATCGAAAATATATTGATTTTTGTGCCAAAAAGCTAGTAGTTGCTTTTTATAATATTCAAAAAATAAAATAAAAACTCTCTGGGTGTCTAATTTTCCAACTAACTTAACTGTCTCAGTTCTCCATTATATTGCATTGAATCTCGATATTACATATTCAAATTTATGGGACTTAAATTCTTTTTAAGCTACTCATAAATGCACTTATAAGCTTTTCATACTGTTTTCATGTTAATCTTGATTAAACTAAATTTTATCTGGGTTATTTTATAGTAATATTTGAAATACATTGATAGAACCATGAGAAAAAAAAATTCACAAATATTTTGAGCTTGTCATCTTCTAAGAGAAGCTTAATCTTATTAGATTAAACTTAATTATTAAATTTCTAATTGTTTTTTTAACTAAAAATCTTATCACTTAAACTCAAACTATGAAGCAAATGGCATTTACGCAGGTGGTAAGTCCACTTAAAGCAGCGCATTTGTATAATCCGGGATCGAGTCCCCATGCCTATATTATGTAGGAATTTGGCTATTGGGTCGACCAGTTGTGGCCCAATATAATTTGCCGTTGAAAAAAAAAAAACTCAAACTATGAAAAGATTAAAAAATCAAGAAATATAAGTTTGATTCTCTAATACAATGAGATGGATTATAAAGTTTATGATTTAAAATTCTAGGAATTATATGTAAAAAGTAAGAACGAAAAAACATTTTAATTTTGTAAAATCTTCTAAGTATGGAATAAATGTAGGCCAGTTATTCGAGTAAAATAATATTTTCAGAACATTAAAACAAGTTGTTATAATCTCTATTTCAAGGTAATCTAAGGATGTAAAGTATTTCATGGTCCTAAACAACGGTTCATGATTTTTGCGATGAACAGAAGAAAGAACCTTTTAACGAATCAAAAAAACAAAATCATCCAATTCCTGAATGGAGATTTGATGTTTTTAAAATTTATCGACAAAACAACGATATTCCGTAAATTTTGGATTTGAAGAGGAGAAAAAAGATATCTCACATATTGAATCAAACAACAAGGACCCAAAGTTAAGTTGTGATAAAATATGAAATTTAAAAGAACACCATTCGTTGGTTTTAGTTTCTACTAATTGAATTATTGATCTTCTCATAACTAATACTAAAAAATATTTTTAAGTTTCGTCTTTGCAAAATAGATCATCTAGATTTCTATTTCTTCTAATATTTAGTAAAATCATAAAAGTCTTTAGTCAATACTTTGCAACAACAAACCGATTTATATTCTATATTTTTATAACAACTAACTCCTGATTTTTAAATATAACCTACTTTTTTTGCTGTTCGTTTTATTGACCGACTTTCTTACCGACTTCAAAAAAATAATTCTGTATTTATATTAAATTCGCATATAGTGATTAAGTTCAATTATATAAATCCACTGTATACGAAAGTTGACAGTGACAAAACTATCCATACAATACAATTTATATTTTCATTTAACAAAAAAATATGTATAGAACAATAAAATGAATCTTATATCAATTGTGAAAGAGATCACGAAATTGTATTAAAATATCGTTGTAGTTTCTAAATGTAGTGTTTTTTAGAGCACAATTTTCATTGTAAATTTATCAAATACCTACCATTATATAATCTAATATTATAACAAATATATTTATGTGACTAAAATATTTACTCTTTCTGTCTCATACAACGATTAAACCACTTTAAGTTAATAGTAGATATTAATGTAAAATAAATAAAATTTTTATGTTAGAAATCTATATGATTATTTTTTAAAAATAACAGTTAAAATATGACGAATGAAATATACCATAGAATACTTGTCATTGTATAGATATCAGAAACTGGATAAGAAAAAGTAATCAGATAGATAAATTGATATACGATAAGTTAGACCGCAAGTTGTGGACTAAAATTAAATTAAATAAAAAAACTACAGTTCTTAATTATTTTTATTTTTGAACGTAATGAGAAATTTCTCAAATTAATAAGAAAAATAGTATAAATTAATAAGAAGGTTGACTTTTGATTCCGAAGGCAAAAATGACTGAAAGCCGAAGGAGTTAGGAGTCGCATCATTAGATGACGTCATCCAACTCCCTTATTGGGTCATTGTGGGCCCATTTCAGGCCTTTTAACTGTCAATACATTTTACTTCACTGTCTTCGTCTGTATCCTTAATTTACTTCTAATTGAAATTGATTTTTGATTAGACGAGTCTTCAGAGATCTTTTGAGAATGACTTAACTTATCTAATCACGTTTTTCGCTATTTTTTTACATAATTTATTCGTTATACAACTATACTATATATGAATATGTAACATAGATAAAATTAAATGTTACATAATATATGCATAATGCTACGATAATGATGATGTCATAGGTGAATATGAATAAATACACAATTATTATACACATAAATATATGAATTTTAAATTATATTGGAAATCTTGTAAGTTAATTACACTTTATTATTAATTTAAGTGGTAGATATAGCCATCGGAATCAAGTGCATCGACTCATTATAACTATAGTATATAGAATTTGTTTAAAAAATAGGCTTCAATTCCTTGTTTCTTAGTTCAAAGACATAAATTTTCAGTTGGAGCTGCAACAATCTAGGATGTTAATTTTATTATAAGCAAATCGGTAATAATCCAAATCATTGACTTATGTAATAAAAATCCAAAAATTATGGTTTTAATAATACAGGATAAATAATATTCGGCGTAGCACAAGAGCGTATCATTTTCCCCTCAACTGTTGATTATTTTTGCTGGAAATTAACAAGGGTGATTATCTCAGTTAATAATACTAACTAATTTTATTAGATGAAATTGTATGAAGAGGCCCCACGTATAAAAATTGACTTAAATAATTATTATGCAATAAGGGTCATATAATATGATTTAATTTAATTTAGGGTTGAGGGGTCAATCAGATGGACTATTCAAATAGAAGTAATAAATAAATTGATCAAATCTCAAAATTTGGACACTTGTATCACTGGTTAATATTATATAAATTTAGAAAATACTAGTAACGATTGAAGGGCCGGCTCGCATCTCTTTGGATACTCAAGATAATATAACTAATCACAATTTTAGTTGATAATCTTTGTCTTAACTCGTTTTCTCAAATATTAAACAAAAAGTTAATTTGCTTAACTTGGTGGATATCAGACATTGACTGTCCCTCAAATTTCTTTTGTTGACACAATATGCCTCAAAAGGTGAGACAAATCTCTCAAAACATGTCAGTTTTATCTGAATAATTTGTATTTTTTCGTGACCACAACCACCAATAAATAAGAATGTGTATTTTTCTATAATATATGTATCTTTGATATTCTTAATTAGTGCGAACTTTACATTTGTCTTTTCTCCAACTAACATCTGATGTCGTGAGCATATGTATTGTTTCCTTTGTCATTTCATATGATTTCTTACAAAATTATTATAAACTTGGTAAAGAAGGAGAAAACAAAGAAATAGCTGATGATAGCAAGTAACAGAACTATTTTTATTCACGACATGATCATACGATTTACAGTCAATTCGATATTTTTTATTTTATTAATGAATCCAAATCCTTGAGATGACAAAAAATAAATAAAGATTATATAAAAGCTTATATTAAAAAGACATTATCAAAGGTTTTGCGATATTACTCCGTTGTTACACAACATACAGACACCTAAACTAAAGAGATTACGAATCATATATTAATATAAATACAACCAGTGTATTAGGGTCTGATATTTAGTAAAATATATTTACGATGATTCATTCCAATATATACGTTGGATTGTGACCGTCGTGTTGGATCTATTTTTAATAATGAGCGTCTTTAATAGATAAATTAAAGCTGAAGATAAAGATTCTATTATTTGTATAGTTCTAGAATGTTATAAAGACATATAGTAATAAAGAAATTTGTAGTAAAACACACAAAATTGTAAATAGATGTAGAGAAAGTGTAATCCGTAAGGTTCACTTTGGAAAATGAATGTGCTTAGCTGTATGATATATATAAATTGTATTTGATAATATTCTACTTGTCTATTTAAATGATTCAACGCAGAAAAAAGTCTAGCTTTCTAAAGAAGCCTCACCAGCTATCTCACTAAATAATCCATTCCCTGTAATATTTTTTTGGAAATAAAATGCACTTTTCTCGAAATTTAATTAAAGCATATAATAGTTCTAAACTTCTAATTTATTTTTTCGTTAATTTACAATATGTAGCACGTTATGAATATATATTCTGTCTGTTTATGAACAACTAATAAAAAAAGGAAAACAGCATTTATTTGTGATAAATTCAATAAAAAACAAATATATTTGTATATTCAGTGATTGAATTTTTTAATCTATAAAAATTTAGTCATTGGATTCGGTTAATTATGGTTCATGATAAAAAAGAAACAACTTAAAAAGAACAAAAAAAATCGAGCTAACATATAATTGATAGTAATTAGAGTATTATTCATTCATAAAACCTAAATAATAAGAGGCATGTACATTTGCACATTCTGGAATTAAGTCTCCCCGCTTGCACTTGCAAAAGAACTTGGCTAATGGATCGGTTATACGTGACTTGTTGACCAAAGAAAAAAATAACAAGACCCGACTTCTCCTTATTCAATCATTCACACCGGTCCCCACCAAACGCGGTTTCGAATAATTATCCATCTGCTTACAGAAAGAGAGAAAGAAATCGCCTTTGGGTCTTAATGGGCCCTTTAAGCCCATTTATTACCCATATTTGTGAATTACCCGTTTACATCATTTTAATTATAATTACAAACTAATATTAATTATTCACCAATTAATTGTGTGCAAGTAACTATGAAAATTATCTTTCAAGAGCTATGAAAAAGAGTAAAATTGGGATTGATCTTCACATTAGTGCCTACTCAATTTATTGGAGGCCTAGAACATGAAAAATGGTAACTTATTAACTAATTGATAAAGAAATGTCAATGTCCAAGATTATAATTAATTCAAATAGTTAATGTTAAGTATTTTAAAAAAAAAAATTGTGCACTATTAATTTTTTAATTAAATTAAGTTTTAGATTTATAGTTTTGTTTAAGTATAATCTTTTTAATTAATTATTGTTTTGTGGGTTAAGACATATGTTTAAAACATTATCCTGTAGACAAGACTATGCTCCACTTGGATTTTATGCGACCATAAGCACAACATTCTGAAATTCAGTTTAACTATTTCGATGATAACAAATATAACCATAATTATAAAATAATTACCTCATAACCGAACTATAGAGAAAAAAACATTATTTAAGTACTTTTAATATAAGCTTTGTATTCGATATGGTCAACCATATCAACATCATCTACTATACTATTCTATATATATCTTTCCATTTCCCCCACAATATTTTGATAAATTTCTAAAAACGACCCCTAAATTTCCAAATGGTCCCTAATTCCTCATTAGCTTTTCAAATAAAGATCCTCTCTAGCCTTGAAATTGAAAG
>JAKUCM010010076.1:0-17427 GCA_023374145.1 Lepidium sativum
GAGAGAGAGAGAGAGACATTTTTCCATGAAAGGCACTACACATTAATGTCTACATCATATACGAAGTAAGCTAAGGCAATATACAAGAAAAATAACAAATTTGTCAATGTCCATATATGAAAACAAACTTGTCTATGTCCACGGCAATATGTAAAACATGGATTGTCTATTTTCAAATATGAAATAGACAAAACTAATATACGAGACAATTAAGATATTTGTCCATGTCTATATATTTTTTATCTTTTTATTTGGCTTTAAAATGGCTTGGTTTGATTACAATTGTTTGGGTTTCAAGCCACAACTACACATCTTTAAAGTACTCTGATTCTCAGTGTACTTTGATGCTTTGGGTTCAAACTATTTGCCCAACTAACTCTCAAAAATCAAAATCTTTTCCAACTCTTTCACGTAACGAATCAACTCGAATTCTCAATACCTAAACCCCAAATCCTTGTTTTTCAATTAGTAAATACATTTTCCTAAATCCAATGGCCTTCTCTACTTTTTCCCAACTTTCTCTCTCAACTTCCTTTACTTTACTCTTCTTGTTTATTTTTACTTTCATGACCATAAAATTTGTATCTGCCCAAAAGCAAAATTTTCAATTTAACGCTACTATTTTCAACAAAAACGAAAGTTATTATATTTTTTTGTGCAAAAAAAGCAGTATAAAGTTTTGGGAAGCTAAAACATTTGTCTATTTCATATTATTTTTCTACCCCTTTAAGGTAGTTTTGATGATCATAAGTAATTTAGTACTATTATACAGCCTCGGATCTTGCACCTATAAGTTTCTAAAATTTTGCATCATTTAATTAAATTAATATAGCAAATTATCAACCGTTCCTTTTGTTAACATTAAATTCATAATATATCTCGAAACAAATTCATCAGATTTCTTATAAAAACAAGTGTTGGTTCCATATCAAAGACTTTTTATATGTTTTATGACAATTCACATACAAATTAAATTTTAATAATATAGGTAATTCTAATGTTTTTATAATAAACAAATGAAAAAATAAATTTTAGATTATATATCCTTAGTGGAAAAGTGTCTCAATAGTTAAATCTATAAATGTTGTTTTTTCACCAAAATTTGATTTTAAAAATTTGTGTAAACTCCACTTAATATTGTTTATGATTTTACAAACTAAGCACTCAATCTTACTGTTGATGATTGTAAACCATAAAAATTGTAGTTCTTGAAGTATATGTATTGTCTTGTTATATATATATTTTTGTTTGTTGAATTTTCGTTACATAATTTTTGTATTTATATTAAAAATAATGCAGAAAGCAACTAGGTCCAAAATGAAATGGGACCAACATGTAGAGGGATTAGCCATTAAAATGCCAAGATTTTCGTACCAACTTTGAAAATGGAGCGACCTCTTTAATTTCATATCCACATTTCATTCAACGTTTCACACTCACTCCTTATTCAATTTTTGTTCTTTTTCGACTTATTAATTATTTATGACGACGCACATAATGGTTGTTTTTAAGCACGAAAGTACATTTATACATGAAGACTATAGACAAATATATTAAATATAGACTTAGCGAAGCATCGATCGTTTTTATATCTTTGTTAATTAGTTAGGTTTCAATGTCTTTGGTATTGCTAACGTAAGAGCATGATCAATGGAGAACGTAAGAGCATGATCAATGGAGAGATCTTTAAGGGTTTCTTAAAAAAAATAAAAAAAATAAAAAAGCAGAACCAATACGGGTTCGTCACGTGGCGAACCCGTCTCTTAAATAGGCAATGCAAGAGACGGGTTCGCCGTATTGACTCCGATTTTTTTTTTTTTTTTTTAAGAAACCTTTGAAAATCTCTCCATTACACATGGTCTAATCGTTCTTTCGATAATATCCTGACACATGTCCATCTACTCAATGTGAAGTGTCGATTGTTTATATATATATTTTAAATTGATATTTAATATTTCTTATGGTAAAAATGAGTATACTATAAAGTAAAAAAAAACAATAAAATAGAGTAAGTAAACTAAAAAGAAATGAAGACATAATAGGGTTTTGTATATAATTAATTAAGAAATTCTTAACAGGAAATAAAATGAACAAAAATTTATCAAATAAATACAACATAACTATGACTTTTACTAGCAACGATTATACAATTATAATAGAAAGAAAACATGCGAACCCATCGTGGCGAATCCATATTGGTTCCATTTTTATTATTATTATTATTATTATTTTTTTTTTTTAAGAACCCCTAAGAGATTCACTAATTTGGATGATCTTACTACCTACTACTAGACTCAAAGTAATCATTTGGTCTGGTCAACAACAACAAAAAATCATGCGGTCAAAAGTAAACCTACAATGTTTTTCTTTGCTTTAATTTGCAAAATGCATGGCTTTTTCTTTGACGATATTTGACATTTGAACCAAATCTTGTTTATTAGTCACATAAAGAATTGACTATAAATGGTTGGTATCAAAAGAATTGACTATGTAAAGACCTATGGACCGATGGTTATGGCTTGCGTCTTGATCAGATCACGCCTTTTGTTTCAGCGACAAGTCCTCTGCGACTAAGAGCTAATGTTCTAGACAACATCACGAGATCTTATGTCTAATGTCGAAAGATATAGAAGACATATTAGTGTTTCGGCTATGTGTGCCAGGTTTGTAGGCAAGATGATGAGTCTATTATACACATCCTACGAGACTGCTAAGTTATGGCCGGGTTATGGTGTTGCCTTTTACCTGCACGATTGCAACAAAATTTCTTCGATATGTCTCTGTTAGAATGGCTCTACACGAATCTTGGGAATTCAAGAGCCATTGAGGAAAGAAAATGGTCCACAGTGTTTGCATTAGCTATATGGTGGGCTAGAAAATGGAGATGTAGTAACATCTTTGGAACTACGAAGAAATGGAGAGATAGAGTTCGATTCATTACAAATCTAACACATGAAGTTTCTCATGTGAATTCTCTGGTGCAATCTAATTCACGTGTCTCGGGTAATAGGTCATAGAGAATAATTGGATGGATTAAGCCTCAAGAGGGATGAGTTAAATTAAACACCAATGGTGCGTCTAGAAGAAACCCGGGCCTTGCAACTGCTGGTGGTATTTTGCGGGACACAAACGGTATGTGGATTCACGGTTTCGCTCTGAACATAGGGATATGATGTGCGCCTTTAGCCGAGCTTTGGGAGGTTTACTATGGCCTTATCATCACTTGGGAAGGGAATTTCAAATGCGTGGATATGGAGACCGATTTAGAGATCGTGATTACTATTCTTAAGATAGAAATAAGTGATTGTCAAAATAATAGAGAATTTTAAATGTATGGATATAGAGACCGATTCAGAGATCGTGGTTACTATTCTTAAGATAGAAATACGTGATTGTCAAAATAATAGAGAATTTTAAATGTATGGATATAGAGACCGATTCAGAGATCGTGGTTACTATTCTTAAGATAGAAATGCGTGATTGTCAAAATAATAGAGAATTTTAAATGTATGGATATAGAGACCAATTCATAGATCATGGTTACTATTCTTAAAATAAAAATAAATGATTGTCAAAATAATAGAAAATTTTAAATGTATGGATATAGAGACTGATTCATAGATCATGGTTACTATTCTTAAGATAAAAATAAATGATTTTCAAAATAATAGAGAATTTTAAATGTATGGATATAGAGACTGATTTAGATATCGTGGTTACTATTGTTAAGATAGGAATAAGTGATTGTCTAAAGCAACTAGGTCCAAAATGAAATGGAACCTCTTTAATTAATTTAATATCCACAATTCATTCACTACAAGAGAACATTTGTTTAGGGACCATATTTTACAACGTTTTTGGGACGTTGTAAAATAGGGAGGTATTTGCAACTTCTTTACGACGTTTAGAAAAAACGTCGTAAATGAGTTGTAAACATACAACGAAAATAAACGTTGTAAACAAGTCGGTAATTTACGACTTTTTAACAACGTTTTCCCATTGCTTCAACAATTCGTTGTGAATAAGTCCCTAAGTTGCAACACTTTTACGACCTCTATAATTTACATCGAATTAACATCGAATGTCAAAGTAGGTACACACGTTTTTCTTGTTACGTAAAAGGTTTAAATAAAATTTAAACTTGGAGTTGTAAAAGTGTTGGTAAATTTAAAATTACGTTGTTAAAACGTCACTACTTTACAACTCTTTTACGACTAAACTGTTTACAACCCACCGTTCACACACGGAAAAGAGCACCTAGGAGATATGATGACGGTGGTGTCGCCCAAACTTATGCAGTAGAGGGAGTTCATGATATTTTTTCCCCAATTGGACGTCTCAGTGGAAAATTAAAAGAAGTTTGGTGGAGTAGTCCCGAAGACCGCCACGTGGCACACACATTGCACTGAAGTGCTTCCGTTTGAAATGTATATATATATATATGTATTGTGTATAGTTAATGAAATGTGTATTACTTTAAATTAACATATTTTTATATACATGTGTAGTTTATTTGTTAGTCAGGTAAAAGAAACTATTGAAGGAATTTCAGATGCAGAAGTACTTAAGCGGAAAGATATGCACTTCAACAGAGGTGTCCGTTACAACAAATTTGGAGTTGTGGACGTGAATGGGAGGAGAAGATACAACAAGTTTGAGCCTTTCGTCTTAGCATCGCAAGCAGAGCAAGTTAGCTTCATTCCATATCCAAGGATCAAAGAGTCAGGCATCAATTGGTTAGCTACAGTGAAGATCACACCTCGTGGGCCAATTATTGGATGTGGAGATTTACCGTTGCAGGAAGAATCATGTTCAGTTATACAAGTGCCAGAGCAAGCTACAGAGCTAGTGATTCTTATCGATCCGGAAAACCGAGAGTATGAGGATAAATGCCACTTGAATCTACCTGTCACTAGGCTAAATGCCACTTGCACGTCTTAGTTTAAATAACATTTTGTACTAAAATATATAATTTTACCAAAAAACAGGTAATTTAATTTGTTTGCCTTTAATCTAGTTGGACACTGCCGAGGACAGGTGGCCAGTGGTGTGGTCACTTTACAAATCTTCAAGACACCATGAATCGAATCCTCTACCTGCAAGAATAGGAGTTGGATTTAAAAACCAGTAGGCTAGTTGACAAACAACAAATGCTAAGTTTCGAAGCTATGACGTCCAATGTGTGAGACAGGCCCATCAAGCCCAATAGGGTCCAAATGATTTGTTGTGTGTGTGCATCGAGCCATTTGAATCGAAAACCACAAAACGAAAAGAATGTGTATAACCAGTTGAAGTACTTTAGAATAAAATCCACTAAGAAAAGTCAACGGTCTAAAATCACATTAAGAGACCAAATCACTTAAATCTTAGAATAAGGATAAACCTAAACTTGATTTCTTTAATAATTTCAACAATTTTCTCCATATATATCCATGTGCTAAGTTTGGCTAAGATTGGTTTAACTAATATTTTTCTCCTAGCTTCATTATTGTTTTTATTGGCTAGCTTTTGTTTCTTGATAGTGGATAAGTTCTTCTTATATATACATGAATTAAATTATGTGTAATATTATCTACAATTTTGAAGAAAAATTAAATTATATGTTGGATTTATCGATCCAATTTATAAACAACAAAATATATCTATGATTCTTTGAATCTTATTTCGCTTTTTTAAAACATATCTTGACTTAGTCCAAGGCTCATTATACAAGTTGCTCGACGCTTTACGTTTTAGTTAGCCACCGACCTCCAACTTTACTATTCTTTTATTTATATATTTTTTAAACATAGTCGTAAATCTTCAACAGCTAAACCAAATCAACCGCAAATGGCTATTAGTATAGCGATCGGGGTAAATTCATTCAAAATAATTCATTTGCATAACCAGAGATCAAATCTGTAGAAATTTGACTACTAGATCGATTAGTCGTGGCCCAATATATTCTATCGTTAACGAAAAAACAAATCAACTTAATTATATCTACAATTTAAAAATGAGGAATGAGTCTTCTCTTGACAATGAATAAAGTAAACATAACAGGTCTTCTAACATTGAAACAGAAAGTAAACGCTAATAAACTCAGCACTAAGATAACAAAAACAATAAAATCCACTAAGAAAACTCAAAGCATTGACCAAACACAAAATGGTCTTCTTCGCACTACATTATCTATATAACAAGCAAACCAAAACCACAATTTGTCACACAGAAACAAAAATGAAGAAACAAATCTCTCTATTGCTATGTCTCATCATCTTCATCTTCTCAATATCATTCTCTCTTCACCAATCAGAAGCTCTTAAACACTCCAATCATTATAGAGTTGCACCAATCACAAGACTAGTCCCAAAATCTCTCTATGAACAAATCTTCATCCACAAAGAGAACAACGCATGTCCTGCAAAAGGTTTCTACACTTATGAAGCTTTTGTGGAAGCAACAAAGCATTTTCCGAGGTTCGGAGCCACAGGGAACCTTTGGATAAGAAGACGTGAAGTGGCTGCGTTTTTGGCTCAAATATCACATGAAACGACAGGTGGTTGGGCTACTGCACCGGACGGACCATACGCTTGGGGGTTGTGTTTTAAAGAGGAAGTGAGTCCACAAAGTAATTATTGTGATGCGTCTAACAAAGAGTGGCCTTGTTTCCCTGGCAAGTCTTATAAAGGAAGAGGTCCCATTCAACTTTCTTGGTATGTATATGTCTACAATATTTATGACTAACCAATAACCATTATTTAGTTCTTTATTTTATTCATCAAATTTTTTGTATAAAATAATTACAAACTAATAACCATTATCTATAAATTTTATTTTTATTTTTCGGATCATGTCTGATTCAGATATAAATTAGATTTGGTTCGGTTCTAGTATTTTGTCAAATATATTATTTTTATCTGAATATACATCGAATTTGATTTATATCGGGTTCAAGTACTCTTGTTTATATATTTCTGTAAGATATCAAAACTAATAAAACCATATTTTAATAGAAAACAATTTCAATAATAGTTTTTATTATTGTTTCAATACAAAATGCTAATGCATTCATGATTTATAATAAATATTTAGCTTATTAAATATCTAGATATAAATAGCAAATGGCTCTTAACCTAGTGGCAGGCGGTAAATCCACATCAGGCAGCTCATTTGCACAACCAAGTATCGAGTCTCCCTGCCTACATTATGTAGGAATTTGGCTATTGGGCCGGCCAGTTGTGATCCAATATATTTTGCCGTTGACAAAAAAAATAAAATATATATATATATATATAATAATTTTCAAATTTTGTTCGGTTTTTGGTTAGGTTCGGATCCAAATTCAATTTTTCAGGTTTATAAATCTAAACTTCGTTTGGGTATTCAGTATAATTATAGTAGATTTTGGTTCAATTTGATCTCTTAGTTCATATCAAATTCGATTCACTTCTTCAGATTCTGATATTTTGGTCAACTCTATAAAATTTTGTTTTACGATTTTGATATTCAGTAATCACTATTAGCATTTGGTTTAATATTATCACAATTTCTTTTGGTATAACCAGGAATTACAATTACGGACAGGCCGGTCAAGCATTGGATTTCGATGGTTTAAGGAACCCAGAGATTGTTGCCAACAATTCCGTCTTAGCTTTCAAAACAGCTCTTTGGTTTTGGATGACAGAACAAGCTCCTAAACCGTCTTGCCATGACGTCATGATTAACCGGTACAGACTTACCGAAGCAGATAAAGCAGCAAACCGAACCGTCGGTTATGGTTTAGTCACCAACATCATAAACGGCGGTTTAGAATGTGGAATTCCAGGAGATGGACGGGTCAGTGACCGGGTCGGGTATTTCCAAAGATATGCTCAGTTGTTTAAAGTCACCACAGGACCTAACTTAGACTGTGAGAACCAAAGGTCCTTCTAAGAATCTAACAACTAAGAAACTAAAAATTTATGTACCAAAGAAAACTGAAGTTTAATATCTCAATATTTCAATAAGAACTCTCTAATATCTGAGAGATTTTAGTGTTTTACATTTACTTGTACACGTACCGTGACATGAAGTTGTTGACTTCGGTCGCGGTTTCATATGCGCCTTCTACACACCGGCCTAAGGCTACACCGGCGACGTAGTTACCTCCCAAAAATAGTCCGTCGTGTCCGGAAGAGGTTAGAGATGATTTGGCTGTGTCAAGGATATCAAAGTGGCCAACTAGAAACTGAGGAATGGCTTGATTCCACACTCTAACTCCTAGTTTAAGTGGATCAGTCGAATTTGGCTTAATTAGCATTTTCCTTAAGTCTCGATCAACCGCTTCCACTAACTCACCTTCAGACTGCAGAGTCAAAGCCCAAGAGAGAGGAAGAGATCAGCTCTTACGTTATACTTGTTTGAAGAAAGATATGTTACTAGTGTTCGTGGTTGTTTTTACCTTGGATACAATCCCGGTATTGGTAGCTCCGCCGATGTAGTTCAACAGCAAAATTCTTCCGGGTGGTGCTCGATTTGGAAAGAGCGAGGAGCTGTATATAGTTCCTGAAGAAATCCAAACAAAGCCATGACTCTTATGTGAACGTTCTGACATAAAAGAAGATTAATAGTAAAAGTTATATACCTAAAGTTTCAACTCCTTGCGTGCGTGGATGCAATTGCCCAAAACCTTTTAGTTCACCATCTATCAAACACTCTGTTCGGATTGCTTCTTTCGGGTACGAGATAGATACAGCTGCCACCGGTGGATAGTAAAGTTTTGAGAGTGCATTTGCTGCAGGTTCCTGAGAAAATAACAGTTGCAACACTCCACATAAGAACCCACTATTTTTCTACGCTTGTGCTAATTCCTAGTTCGTAAAACGAGAAACTTACAGAAAGAGGACGCAAGAGACTGCTAGCAACATGAGATGGCACAGTCATAACAACACTTTTGCTCTCAACGGAAACTACACCATCCGGAGTCTCATAAGTTAAGTTGTATCCTCCTTTGGCCAGCTTAGTAATATTTGAGAGCTTCCAAGACAACTTAACTTTACTACCCAACCTGTCAAATTGCAAATGTTTTCAGAAAAGGTTGAAAGTTTTTGCCTTTTTCCTTTCCAATAGAGGCAGATACTTGATACCTTGCAGATATTGCTTCAGGCAACATTGTAAGTCCCTTCCTGAACGAACCAACTGTTTGGCCCTTTGGTTTTGGCAGGCGCCTGAAGTAGCAGGTTATGTTTTTTTTTCATTATAAATACATAAATAAAGAAACAAAAGGCTTCCAACAACTGAAAAGGTTGTGTTACTCACGGGTCTCGTTCTACCGTGGGAGCTTTTTTCTTCTCCTGAATTGCTTTAAAGGTACCACCTATGATGCTTCCACCATTCTGCTCTAGTTTCCAAACCTTCCCAAATGCTGCTTTCATACTCAGTTTTGAAGGATCACCCGCATAAACACCTGAAAACACAAATTAAAGGCTTTAAAGGGAACACTATAATTAAATGAAAGCTGCTATATCATCTAATAACATAGTTTGTTTGACGTTCTATTTGTCACTCTACCTGAACAAAATGGTTCAATCAGGCGCTCAAATACCTCATCACCAAGGTTACGCCGTACAAACTCCTCCACGGATTCTTCACGACCCTTTGTCAAAATTTAGAACATTAGCAACTTCTACCAACATAAGCCAAATTTAGTAAGACATCTCATTGATCTAGGAAAGTGGACAGAATACAAACTGGAGGTGATGGACGAATGCCAAGTGCACCAAGCCCTGCCCTGATCTTCCCACCAATGCTCATCAAATCAAAGAACGGTAAGTCTGTTAGCTTCGACGGAACCGGCCTCAGTTTCCCTTTCCATAACACAAACCTTGGCGCAGTAGGATCTCCCAACACTAAATCATCCTTCAAACCACTATCTACCTGAACTAACCATAAACAAATCAAGCTATAACATTCACGAACCCAAAGCATTATAAATCACAACTCTTTCAATAAAATTCCAAATGCTTAACTCTCATCTACAACATATAGGTAGTTCAATTTCCCTTGTTTCCACTAAGAATGTTACTTTGAAAGCTTTAAGTCAATGTGCAATATGAAGAACTTACCACCATAGTGAGCATAGGATCAGATGGCTGAAAACTATTGGGACCTTCTTCCCATAGAAATCCATTCTCTTCACGAGTTATAATGTTGCCTCCAACACGGTCTCTAGCCTCAGTCATAATCAAATTCGGTGCAGCATTAGGATGCTTTGTAGCAAGCGCCTGCGCGATGCAGAGACCACTAATTCCGCCGCCGACAATCACACAATCCGCCGTAATTGTGTTTCCTCCTCCGCCTTCGATTTTGGAAGATCCGACAGTTGGTCCACCTGCCACCGAACAACGAAGTCTGAGAGGCTTATAGGCATTGACTCGAAGATTCGGCTTCGAAAATGATGGTAGAAGCGATTGCGTCGCCGGACGGAGAAGAGATAACTCCATGAGAATCGCAGAGAATTTACAATTTTGTCAGCTTCTTAAGTTTTCAGATGAGGCAATCTTCAACGACAACAAAAAAAATGAAGAAGAAGAAGAAGAAGAAGAGAAATATTCACCTGTGTTAGCTCCCACCGTAAGTGTGTGTGGAACATATCCTTTCTTTTGGTTTGGATTTAAAGTTGGGCTTGAGCCCAAATATAAAAAATTAAATACTAATTTGGTCACTGAGATCCATTACGTTTATTGTTTCTTTTGGCCCATATACTTTAGGCCCAATAGGTATTTTTCTTTATTTTACATACAAAAATTCTTACTTTCCGAAAAAAAAGATTACTTTCCGAGTTTTTCACTGTAATTATGCTTTTTTTTTATCCCTGTAATTAGGCATTTTCTTTATTTTGTATACACACATAAATGATGATATTACAAAATTCTTCTTAATTTAAATTTTAGATGGTACAATTAATAGTTTTATCATCAAAGATTTGGTGATTGCAAGTGACATTTAGTCTAGTGGCATGTGATAAGTCCATAAAAGGTATGTGCACTTGCATATCTTGGGATCGAGTTCCCCATCTTGCATTTGTAAGAATTTGGCTAATGGACCGGTCATTTGTGGTCCAATATTGACAAAAAAAAAAAAATTTGGTGATTAGTATTTTCATCGGAAATCGTATCATATTGTTAATTTTTTTGTAGTACTAATTTAAGCCTATTTGTTTTTTTTTTAATAAAGCCATACAATATTTAGTTGTTTTATTAAATGAAACTTTTGTTACTATGTTAAGTTAGCAAATCTTAAAAACTGTTAAAGATTACTGTCAAAGTTCAATATAAAATCTTACCATATAGTAATAATTAAAGTTTAATCCGACCACACAACCTAAGAAGAAGAAAAAAACTCATTTGTTGGTTGCTGGTGACCACGACCAAAACATGTTTATTTCATAGTTGTTGGTTTAGTGATAGTTTGTAGCAACTAACAATTACAATTTTCGATTGCTGTTTTATTTAGCGATCTTCGCAGTGACTGTCGAACGAACAAAAAATTAAGTTTTTGGTCGTGGTCATTGGTCACAATCGCCAGCGACCAGCAAACAAAGAGAGCTTAAACCGAATCAATGTTATAAAAATTATTCAAAAATATCTTCTTATTCCTCGTTTGCTTCAAATTAAAGTCAACTTACGATAATCTCCATAATCGACATAAAGGTGCGACCACCTCCTTTCTTTATATCATAATTATTATTAGTATTAACTATTAGTTTGATTACTGTTAAAGTTATTATAAAACCCCTTAGAATATGAAAGAACTAAACATAATTTGATTTAACTTGAGAATGATATATTGTGATTAATCAAAGCGACGTCGTTAGAGTAGACACCACATAATTATAATTAAAAAGACATGACTAGGTGCATGTGTTTATGCTGTCTCTAATTATACAAGGTCCTAAAGATTATGTCTTTGTCTCACGTCATTGTCCACTTAATTAAAAGATAATAAAAAAAAACTATTTAAGAAAAAGTTTATGAACGTCATATGAAATAATTAGTTTTTAATTTTCTTCATATTAATCATGAGAGATTAACGAATGAGATGTTTTTTTTTTCTTTCATCTGAATTTATTAATAAAAACATACAATTTCAACGATCGCAAAACAAAAACCATTAGCAAAAACATGAAGAAATTCTCGGAAACTAAGTTCCAACATAAAAAAAACATCTACAAGATCGAAAGAGCTAAAATGATAGATGAAATCTTCTATAACGAATTAGTGTATATCATGGTATTTTTTTTTTTCTTAACGTCAGATTATATTGGACTACAACTAGCCGGCCCAGTAACTAAATTCCTACATAATGTAGATAGGAAAATTCGATCTCAGTTATACAAATGTGCTGCCTCAAATAGAATTAATGTCTGTCACTAGGCTAAATGTCATTTACGTATATCATGGTATTTAAGGAATTAGTTTATGTTAATCTTTCAAATCAAATATGGGTTGTCATCCTCTATAAAATCAATAAATACAAAATTAATAATTAAATTAAAACAAACTTAACTTTTATTAGATTTCAAAGACATGAGATTATGTTTTTAATTGCCTTTTTTTTTAATTATTTGTTTTAGAATCATTTGTGACCTTAAATGATTTTTGATACTACTTTGTGTCGTGTTCACTTGTATCACATCAAACATCTATTCCTAGTTTGAGTGAAATAAATGGATCAATTTCATAATTATGCACAAAACCTTCATCATAAGCAAATTTCATTGTCGACGAAGAATTCTTATATTCATTTATATTATTGGTTTACGCAATGATGATTACCACTTACATAACTATTGTGGAGTTTTTCTATCATTTTATAGAAAAAATTACATTGGTCAAAAGAAAAATTGGAATTTTATAAATTTATTTTGACACATTGTTTCAAACAATAAGCCTATCTTTTTTTCTCATTCTTTTCGTGTTAAAAAGAATAAATTGTATCGTAATTATTCGAGAAATATATATCACACGTAAGTATGTCACTCATAGTCAATTTTCACTGGAATCTAAATTCATGTTATATATTTATTTTTATTAATAAATAAGCATTAAATTGGTAAAATTTAATCCATAACTAAAATTTTCAGACTAGAATAAAGTAAAATTAAAATTCACTACTTGATGTCTAAGTAAATCTGAAACAAATCAAAATAACCATCTATTATTTTAACAAATTCATATTATTTAGTTAAACGAAAATGAAATATTTCTTATATGAAACCAAACTAATCTTTGGTGGTAAATCTTTAAAAGATTAACTAATCTTCGGTGGTAGATTTTTGAGAGACTTATTGAGTTTCGGTTCAGATATTCTCAATTAACAAAATATATATCAAATGTAAATTCGTTAATTCTAAATTTATTTCTACTAGCAAATGGCATCTAACCTAGTGGTAGGTGGTAAATCTATTTAAGGCATCGCATTTGCATAACCTGGTATCGAGTCTCCATGCCTACATTATATAGGAATTTGGCTATTGGGCCGGCCAGTTGTGGCCCAACATAATTTGCCGTTGAAAAAAAAAAAAAATTTCTACTAATAACTAATTTGTTAATGTTAATCCAAATGAAAGTAGACATATGTCTTATGGTTCATTAGAGAATTCGGAACTAAATTAGCTATCGGTACTGTTTTTTACTGACTAATTGGACTTCGATATAGATACTCCAAATTAAGTATATGTGTATGTATCAACAAAAATAAAAATAAATGATTATATGAATATAAAACTAGAAGAAACATGCATCTAGCGAAAGACATGAATGGAACATAACAGTATCAAACAAGAAACTTAAGAGCAACTTGACAGCAAAAGCCACATAAGCATTGAACCCAACCGTGTGGACAACGATGCACTGCGATTAAACTAATATATATCCTCAAATCTTCTTCATTATTGATTGATCAATATCAAGCTATGCCTCATTGGTATCTTTCATCTTTTTATAATAAGGTTTATGAACTTGATTGACCATTTCTAGTCCAAACACTTGATGTTTTCATTATACAACTTGTGGCTTGGCCACTTAGCTATTTGGAAAGTTTGGTTTCAAATTTGTTTGCTTAATTACAAGCAAAAATTTAGTTTACAGGCTATTTCTTCTTTTAATCGAGTATAGATGTGATTCAGTTGTTGAGAGTCGGAAAATCGGAACTGTATAATTAGTCGTTTTCGAATTCAACACATATTAAAAACTTACACTTGTGAAGATTAGTTTTTGAATTTGATATAAATATTTTCTATAATGATATATATATATATATATATATAACATTATACTTTTTTGTAGCTTTGAGTAAAATTTCATATATCTAAAATATCAAAATTTTAAAATTTGTTAATGATGTAAGATTGATTTTAGATTTGACTGGTAGCATATTATATTGCTATCAATTATCATTTTTTTTAAAAAAAAACCAGTAGTTAAAATAGATGTTCAATTAGACCTATAACGTTTTTTTTTTTTGTCAACGGCATATTATAATTTTGAGAAAAATATATTTAAGAGAGACCAATGAAATAGTATATATATTAAAACGTCACCGTCTTGTCGAAGACATTGCACACGAGAAACTTGAACGTGTGCATTGACACGTATCTTGTCCTCGACTCAATCCTCATCATACATTATTAATTTCAATAAAATCAAATTCTTGTAATAATATACGATTTATAATTATTTTGAAAATATGTATTAATAATATATACAGCCACCGACGTACAGATAGGCATATTGTTTACGTTTTTATGTATATAAGTTTTTAATAATAATTTGTAGCATTCTTGCAAATTTTATATACATATTAGAAGACAAAAATATTAATTATTTAACAATAGACAGAATCAAGACTACGAAAATTCAAAGCTCCACCAAAATACAATGTATATAAAATATATATTTTTCAATTTTTTTATTGACTTTATATTTCATTAGTAATTTCACTAAGATTTACAATAAAAAAATCACCAATATATTTTTGAACAAAACACTCTAAACCTACTCTTCAATCTAAATAGATACTTTTCCTTACAATGTAATATTTACTCATATTTGCAATATGCCTGATTTTTTTTTTAATCAACGGCATATTATATTGGGTCACAACTGACCGGTACAATAACCAAATTCTTACATCATGTAGACAGGATGATTCGATTACGGGTTGTACAAATGCACTGTCTTAAGTAGACTTACCGCCTGCCACTAGGCTAGATGCCATTTACCAATATACATGATTTATAGCCCAAAAAAATTAATAAGCTCCGAAATGCATTGGATACTTTCAGCTATCCAAAACCCTAATGATTACTACGTTTTATTTCATCAATATATTTATGTAAGTTGCATAAAATATATTAGTACTTATTGATCAAGTATCTAAACCGGGTCCAGGAGGAAGGATCGACCCGAGTCCGGATCCACAAGAAGAATGCGTCACGTGAAAGGCAATGTGAGTATATATGGTCGGAAAATGACGTAGGTTTAGTTTGACATCGGAGGAAATTAAGCACCTCAAATTTGACATGTGATTACAGATGATAATTTGACTTTTAATCATTGAAACCGTTACGACAGAATCTTCCGGCACCGGTAATTTAATTCTTGGGCCTACCAAAATTCTTATACTTTATATTATAACTGTAAGAAAATTATTTACCAACCTTTTATATTTGTTCAATGATGAATTACCAACCATTTATGATAATAAAACGCATACATTAATTATATTGCTTTTTGATTTGATAGATTGATTTGTATTTTTATAGTAGTCAAAACTCAATTGTTTTTTAGTAGTGAAATACTTAAATAAAATAAAGAACTTAAATGAAGTGTGTTAGAATATTAGTGATAACAAGATATTATTCTATTGTCAAATCTTATTGTACTTATGTGTTGATGCAGTATAATAGGTATCAAACCAAACGAAAGTGTAACTAACATTCATGATGTAAGTAACTATTCTAATTCAAGCCAATCAAGATGAATATCTATTAAAAATCTAAATTAATCAAACATAAATTGAGTTGGACATAAAAGTAAACAAAACAAATAACAATAATCAGAATAAACGTAGAGTACTTCAATAAAGAATAAAATAGTAGGTAAAGCAATCACAGGGTGATAAGAAAACAGGTCCCTGAAAAATGGGTATCATGGATCATCGTGTCATTTAAATCAGCTAGGCGTTTGACAACACTCAATAGAGCAGACCTCTAGTCGGTAAGCTCACAAGACACTGAATCAAATCCCGTGGCAAACAAACTTGATCAAGCTATTAACAAACCCTATCGCCATTGGCGTTTGACAACATAACCGGCATGAAGAAACAACTCATTTCGAGCTGATTCACATCTTATACCTTTAATCCCTCGAGATAAGAATGTGAATCTCTGAAGTTGGTTTGGTCAGACGTTCTACCAAACATCTATAGGGTGCCATAACGTCTAAGAACATGCTTCATTTGATCATGGTGAAACAAGTGATGAAAGCACCAAATTAGATGAAATTTAAATTTTTGTAACCTCAAGCAACCTAGAAGACTTAAGATCCATGCCAACCTAACCCATCCTCAAGAGCCCTAGGTAAACTACTCAGAAATCATAACATAAACATTAATAGTGAAATTCACAACATATGACATAAATGATAGATTTGAAATAATATGATAAAGAAAATTAAAAGAAAACAAAAATTGCATTAAGAAAAAAAGCAGAAGATTTTTTCGTCATGTGATTGCAAAGAAGAAAATGGTGGTTGCAAAAAGTAGTAAAAATTTTGGTGCGTTTCTGGTAGAACTTAGAGTTTTTATACATAACTCAACCAAACCCTGAAATGATTTGGTCCATCGTGTGGTCTAATTTTTGGCCCATTATTGAAGTGACCTGTGAAATTCGGCCAAACGAGTGAAGACGGAAGTGTTAGGCTGGACGTTGGCCACAAGCGGATGATGAACTCGAGACGCCACTCAAGTGTCGCGGTGGACTCGACTTGCGGCTCGAGCTTACACTCAATGTTGGTTCAGTTTTGACAATCTCTTGCTCCAGTTCGACTCCAACTGCTCTTTATAACTCTTTGTTTCCACTTGTCCAACATAGTCCATTTTTGTGCCTTCAAGTATTTGAAATCTCCTCAAATACAATGTGCATGCTATACAAATATGATGAAACTATTTGAATTCTAAAATTATGAAAATGTTATAAATATGTATGCACAAAATAATTAAACAAAATTCTTAAAACATGCTAAAAACCACATGTAAGCTTTGTCCAGCTATCAACTATCAAATTGTTTGAACACTTTTATGTCAACCTCTTAATTAATCTAAAAATGATTTTGATTATAAAAATGAAGATTTTATTGAGCCTCTCTCTTATATTTGTAATTTGTTTATCCACTTTCATATATA
>JAKUCM010010077.1:0-14677 GCA_023374145.1 Lepidium sativum
GAAAGTCGAGCTTGATCCTAACAACTAGCCATGTTCATACGATCCTTCTACACATGTGATCTCTTTTAGCTAGGTTTAAGGCAAGTAATGTCATTTTAACATGAGAAATTGTGCTAAGCCAACTTAGAGTGGTATCATAGGTCGCAACCTTACCATTTTACCTTACTATATAAACTATGTCTATTGGTGAACCCGTCAGAAATTACTTTAATTGAGTTATGAAGTCGAGCTTGATGTTAACGTCTAGCCATGTTCATACGATCCTTCTACTCATGGGATCTCTTTTAGCTTAGTTCATGGTGACATAATGTCATTTTTACAATAGAAAGTGTGCTAAGCTAACTTAGAGTGGCCATATAGGTCACAAAATATATATTTTGCCTTAGTCTATAAGCTATGTCTATTAAAAAGCTATAATGAACTACTTTGGTTGTGTTATGAAGTCGAGCTTGATCCTAACAACTAGCCATGTTCATACGATCCTTCTACACATGTGATCTCTTTTAGCTAGGTTCAAGGCAAGTAATGTCATTTTAACATGAGAAATTGTGCTAAGCAACCTTAGAGTGGTATCATAGGGGTCGCAACCTTACCATTTTAGCTTAATATATAAACTATGTCTATTGGTGAACCCGTCAGAAATTACTTTAATTGAGTTATGAAGTCGAGCTTGATGTTAACGTCTAGCCATGTTCATACGATCCTTCTACTCATGGGATCTCTTTTTGCTTAGTTCATGGTGACATAATGTCATTTTTATAATAGAAAGTGTGCTAAGCTAACTTAGAGTGGCCTTATAGGTCACAAAATATATATTTTGCCTTAGTCTATAAGCTATGTCTATTAAAAAGCTATAATGAACTACTTTGGTTGTGTTATGAAGTCGAGCTTGATCCTAACAACTAGCCATGTTCATACGATCCTTCTACACATGTGATCTCTTTTAGCTAGGTTCAAGGCAAGTAATGTCATTTTAACATGAGAAATTGTGCTAAGCAACCTTAAAGTGGTATCATAGGTCGCAACCTTACCATTTTACCTTACTATATAAACTATGTCTATTGGTTAACCCGTGAGGAATTACTTTAATTGAGTTATGAAGTCGAGCTTGATGTTAACGTCTAGCCATGTTCATACAATCCTTCTACACATGGGATCTCTTTTATCTTAGTTCATGGCGACGTAATGTCATTTTTACAACAGAAAGAGTGGTAAGCCAACTTAGAGTGGCCTGATAGGTCACAAAATTTATATATTACCTTAGTCTATAAGCTATGTCTATTAGTGAAGCTGTAATGAACTACTTTGGTTGTGTTATGAAGTCGAGCTTGATCCTAACAACTAGCCATGTTCATACGATCCTTCTACACATGTGATCTCTTTTAGCTAGGTTCAAGGCAAGTAATGTCATTTTAACATGAGAAATTGTGCTAAGCCAACTTAGAGTGGTATCATAGGTCGCAACCTTACCATTTTACCTTACTATATAAACTATGTCTATTGGTGAAGCCGTTAGAAATTACTTTGGTTGAGTTATCAAGTCGAGCTTGATGTTAACGTCTAGCCATGTTCATATGATCCTTCTACACATGGGATCTCTTTTATCTTAGTTTATGGCGATGTAATGTCATTTTTACAAGAGAAAGTGTGCTAAGCCAACTTAGAGTGGCCTCATAGGTCACAACATTTCTATTTTGCCTTAGTCTATAAGCTATGTCGATTAGTAAACCCGTAATGCACTACTTTGGTTGTGTTATAAAGTCGAGCTTGATCCTAACAATTAGCCATGTTCATACGATCCTTCTACACATGTGATCTCTTTTAGCTAGGTTCAAGGAAAGTAATGTCATTTTAACATGAGAAATTGTGCTAAGGCAACTTTGAGTGGTATCATAGTTCGCGACCTTACCATTTTACCTTAATATATAAACTATGTCTAATGGTGAACCCGTCAGAAATTACTTTGGTTGAGTTATCAAGTCGAGCTTGATGTTAACGTCTATCAATGTTCACACGATCCTTCTACACATGGGATCCCTTTTAGCTTAGTTCATGGCGACGTAATGTCATTTTTACAACAGAAAGTGTGCTAAGCCAACTTAGAGTGGCCTTATAGGTCACAAAATTTATACTTTGCCTTATTCTATAAGCTATGTCTATTAGTGAAGCCGTAATGAACTACTTTGGTTGTGTTATGAAGTCGAGCTTGATCCTAACAACTAGCCATGTTCATACGATCCTTCTACACATGTGATCTCTTTTAGCTAGGTTTAAGGCAAGTAATGTCATTTTAACATGAGAAATTGTGCTAAGCCAACTTAGAGTGGTATCATAGGTCGCAACCTTACCATTTTACCTTACTATATAAACTATGTCTATTGGTGAACCCGTCAGAAATTACTTTAATTGAGTTATGAAGTCGAGCTTGATGTTAACGTCTAGCCATGTTCATACGATCCTTCTACTCATGGGATCTCTTTTAGCTTAGTTCATGGTGACATAATGTCATTTTTACAATAGAAAGTGTGCTAAGCTAACTTAGAGTGGCCATATAGGTCACAAAATATATATTTTGCCTTAGTCTATAAGCTATGTCTATTAAAAAGCTATAATGAACTACTTTGGTTGTGTTATGAAGTCGAGCTTGATCCTAACAACTAGCCATGTTCATACGATCCTTCTACACATGTGATCTCTTTTAGCTAGGTTCAAGGCAAGTAATGTCATTTTAACATGAGAAATTGTGCTAAGCAACCTTAGAGTGGTATCATAGGTCGCAACCTTACCATTTTAGCTTAATATATAAACTATGTCTATTGGTGAACCCGTCAGAAATTACTTTAATTGAGTTATGAAGTCGAGCTTGATGTTAACGTCTAGCCATGTTCATACGATCCTTCTACTCATGGGATCTCTTTTTGCTTAGTTCATGGTGACATAATGTCATTTTTATAATAGAAAGTGTGCTAAGCTAACTTAGAGTGGCCTTATAGGTCACAAAATATATATTTTGCCTTAGTCTATAAGCTATGTCTATTAAAAAGCTATAATGAACTACTTTGGTTGTGTTATGAAGTCGAGCTTGATCCTAACAACTAGCCATGTTCATACGATCCTTCTACACATGTGATCTCTTTTAGCTAGGTTCAAGGCAAGTAATGTCATTTTAACATGAGAAATTGTGCTAAGCAACCTTAAAGTGGTATCATAGGTCGCAACCTTACCATTTTACCTTACTATATAAACTATGTCTATTGGTTAACCCGTGAGGAATTACTTTAATTGAGTTATGAAGTCGAGCTTGATGTTAACGTCTAGCCATGTTCATACAATCCTTCTACACATGGGATCTCTTTTATCTTAGTTCATGGCGACGTAATGTCATTTTTACAACAGAAAGAGTGGTAAGCCAACTTAGAGTGGCCTGATAGGTCACAAAATTTATATATTACCTTAGTCTATAAGCTATGTCTATTAGTGAAGCTGTAATGAACTACTTTGGTTGTGTTATGAAGTCGAGCTTGATCCTAACAACTAGCCATGTTCATACGATCCTTCTACACATGTGATCTCTTTTAGCTAGGTTCAAGGCAAGTAATGTCATTTTAACATGAGAAATTGTGCTAAGCCAACTTAGAGTGGTATCATAGGTCGCAACCTTACCATTTTACCTTACTATATAAACTATGTCTATTGGTGAAGCCGTTAGAAATTACTTTGGTTGAGTTATCAAGTCGAGCTTGATGTTAACGTCTAGCCATGTTCATATGATCCTTCTACACATGGGATCTCTTTTATCTTAGTTTATGGCGATGTAATGTCATTTTTACAAGAGAAAGTGTGCTAAGCCAACTTAGAGTGGCCTCATAGGTCACAACATTTCTATTTTGCCTTAGTCTATAAGCTATGTCGATTAGTAAACCCGTAATGCACTACTTTGGTTGTGTTATAAAGTCGAGCTTGATCCTAACAATTAGCCATGTTCATACGATCCTTCTACACATGTGATCTCTTTTAGCTAGGTTCAAGGAAAGTAATGTCATTTTAACATGAGAAATTGTGCTAAGGCAACTTTGAGTGGTATCATAGTTCGCGACCTTACCATTTTACCTTAATATATAAACTATGTCTAATGGTGAACCCGTCAGAAATTACTTTGGTTGAGTTATCAAGTCGAGCTTGATGTTAACGTCTATCAATGTTCACACGATCCTTCTACACATGGGATCCCTTTTAGCTTAGTTCATGGCGACGTAATGTCATTTTTACAACAGAAAGTGTGCTAAGCCAACTTAGAGTGGCCTTCTAGGTCACAAAATTTATACTTTGCCTTATTCTATAAGCTATGTCTATTAGTGAAGCCGTAATGAACTACTTTGGTTGTGTTATGAAGTCGAGCTTGATCCTAACAACTAGCCATGTTCATACGATCCTTCTACACATGTGATCTCTTTTAGCTAGGTTTAAGGCAAGTAATGTCATTTTAACATGAGAAATTGTGCTAAGCCAACTTAGAGTGGTATCATAGGTCGCAACCTTACCATTTTACCTTACTATATAAACTATGTCTATTGGTGAACCCGTCAGAAATTACTTTAATTGAGTTATGAAGTCGAGCTTGATGTTAACGTCTAGCCATGTTCATACGATCCTTCTACTCATGGGATCTCTTTTAGCTTAGTTCATGGTGACATAATGTCATTTTTACAACAGAAAGAGTGGTAAGCCAACTTAGAGTGGCCTGATAGGTCACAAAATTTATATATTACCTTAGTCTATAAGCTATGTCTATTAGTGAAGCTGTAATGAACTACTTTGGTTGTGTTATGAAGTCGAGCTTGATCCTAACAACTAGCCATGTTCATACGATCCTTCTACACATGTGATCTCTTTTAGCTAGGTTCAAGGCAAGTAATGTCATTTTAACATGAGAAATTGTGCTAAGCCAACTTAGAGTGGTATCATAGGTCGCAACCTTACCATTTTACCTTACTATATAAACTATGTCTATTGGTGAAGCCGTTAGAAATTACTTTGGTTGAGTTATCAAGTCGAGCTTGATGTTAACGTCTAGCCATGTTCATATGATCCTTCTACACATGGGATCTCTTTTATCTTAGTTTATGGCGATGTAATGTCATTTTTACAAGAGAAAGTGTGCTAAGCCAACTTAGAGTGGCCTCATAGGTCACAACATTTCTATTTTGCCTTAGTCTATAAGCTATGTCGATTAGTAAACCCGTAATGCACTACTTTGGTTGTGTTATAAAGTCGAGCTTGATCCTAACAATTAGCCATGTTCATACGATCCTTCTACACATGTGATCTCTTTTAGCTAGGTTCAAGGAAAGTAATGTCATTTTAACATGAGAAATTGTGCTAAGGCAACTTTGAGTGGTATCATAGTTCGCGACCTTACCATTTTACCTTAATATATAAACTATGTCTAATGGTGAACCCGTCAGAAATTACTTTGGTTGAGTTATCAAGTCGAGCTTGATGTTAACGTCTATCAATGTTCACACGATCCTTCTACACATGGGATCCCTTTTAGCTTAGTTCATGGCGACGTAATGTCATTTTTACAACAGAAAGTGTGCTAAGCCAACTTAGAGTGGCCTTATAGGTCACAAAATTTATACTTTGCCTTATTCTATAAGCTATGTCTATTACTGAAGCCGTAATGAACTACTTTGGTTGTGTTATGAAGTCGAGCTTGATCCTAACAACTAGCCATGTTCATACGATCCTTCTACACATGTGATCTCTTTTAGCTAGGTTTAAGGCAAGTAATGTCATTTTAACATGAGAAATTGTGCTAAGCCAACTTAGAGTGGTATCATAGGTCGCAACCTTACCATTTTACCTTACTATATAAACTATGTCTATTGGTGAACCCGTCAGAAATTACTTTAATTGAGTTATGAAGTCGAGCTTGATGTTAACGTCTAGCCATGTTCATACGATCCTTCTACTCATGGGATCTCTTTTAGCTTAGTTCATGGTGACATAATGTCATTTTTACAATAGAAAGTGTGCTAAGCTAACTTAGAGTGGCCTTATAGGTCACAAAATATATATTTTGCCTTAGTCTATAAGCTATGTCTATTAAAAAGCTATAATGAACTACTTTGGTTGTGTTATGAAGTCGAGCTTGATCCTAACAACTAGCCATGTTCATACGATCCTTCTACACATGTGATCTCTTTTAGCTAGGTTCAAGGCAAGTAATGTCATTTTAACATGAGAAATTGTGCTAAGCAACCTTAGAGTGGTATCATAGGTCGCAACCTTACCATTTTACCTTAATATATAAACTATGTCTATTGGTGAACCCGTCAGAAATTACTTTAATTGAGTTATGAAGTCGAGCTTGATGTTAACGTCTAGCCATGTTCATACGATCCTTCTACTCATGGGATCTCTTTTTGCTTAGTTCATGGTGACATAATGTCATTTTTATAATAGAAAGTGTGCTAAGCTAACTTAGAGTGGCCTTATAGGTCACAAAATATATATTTTGCCTTAGTCTATAAGCTATGTCTATTAAAAAGCTATAATGAACTACTTTGGTTGTGTTATGAAGTCGAGCTTGATCCTAACAACTAGCCATGTTCATACGATCCTTCTACACATGTGATCTCTTTTAGCTAGGTTCAAGGCAAGTAATGTCATTTTAACATGAGAAATTGTGCTAAGCAACCTTAAAGTGGTATCATAGGTCGCAACCTTACCATTTTACCTTACTATATAAACTATGTCTATTGGTTAACCCGTGAGGAATTACTTTAATTGAGTTATGAAGTCGAGCTTGATGTTAACGTCTAGCCATGTTCATACAATCCTTCTACACATGGGATCTCTTTTATCTTAGTTCATGGCGACGTAATGTCATTTTTACAACAGAAAGAGTGGTAAGCCAACTTAGAGTGGCCTGATAGGTCACAAAATTTATATATTACCTTAGTCTATAAGCTATGTCTATTAGTGAAGCTGTAATGAACTACTTTGGTTGTGTTATGAAGTCGAGCTTGATCCTAACAACTAGCCATGTTCATACGATCCTTCTACACATGTGATCTCTTTTAGCTAGGTTCAAGGCAAGTAATGTCATTTTAACATGAGAAATTGTGCTAAGCCAACTTAGAGTGGTATCATAGGTCGCAACCTTACCATTTTACCTTACTATATAAACTATGTCTATTGGTGAAGCCGTTAGAAATTACTTTGGTTGAGTTATCAAGTCGAGCTTGATGTTAACGTCTAGCCATGTTCATATGATCCTTCTACACATGGGATCTCTTTTATCTTAGTTTATGGCGATGTAATGTCATTTTTACAAGAGAAAGTGTGCTAAGCCAACTTAGAGTGGCCTCATAGGTCACAACATTTCTATTTTGCCTTAGTCTATAAGCTATGTCGATTAGTAAACCCGTAATGCACTACTTTGGTTGTGTTATAAAGTCGAGCTTGATCCTAACAATTAGCCATGTTCATACGATCCTTCTACACATGTGATCTCTTTTAGCTAGGTTCAAGGAAAGTAATGTCATTTTAACATGAGAAATTGTGCTAAGGCAACTTTGAGTGGTATCATAGTTCGCGACCTTACCATTTTACCTTAATATATAAACTATGTCTAATGGTGAACCCGTCAGAAATTACTTTGGTTGAGTTATCAAGTCGAGCTTGATGTTAACGTCTATCAATGTTCACACGATCCTTCTACACATGGGATCCCTTTTAGCTTAGTTCATGGCGACGTAATGTCATTTTTACAACAGAAAGTGTGCTAAGCCAACTTAGAGTGGCCTTCTAGGTCACAAAATTTATACTTTGCCTTATTCTATAAGCTATGTCTATTAGTGAAGCCGTAATGAACTACTTTGGTTGTGTTATGAAGTCGAGCTTGATCCTAACAACTAGCCATGTTCATACGATCCTTCTACACATGTGATCTCTTTTAGCTAGGTTTAAGGCAAGTAATGTCATTTTAACATGAGAAATTGTGCTAAGCCAACTTAGAGTGGTATCATAGGTCGCAACCTTACCATTTTACCTTACTATATAAACTATGTCTATTGGTGAACCCGTCAGAAATTACTTTAATTGAGTTATGAAGTCGAGCTTGATGTTAACGTCTAGCCATGTTCATACGATCCTTCTACTCATGGGATCTCTTTTAGCTTAGTTCATGGTGACATAATGTCATTTTTACAATAGAAAGTGTGCTAAGCTAACTTAGAGTGGCCTTATAGGTCACAAAATATATATTTTGCCTTAGTCTATAAGCTATGTCTATTAAAAAGCTATAATGAACTACTTTGGTTGTGTTATGAAGTCGAGCTTGATCCTAACAACTAGCCATGTTCATACGATCCTTCTACACATGTGATCTCTTTTAGCTAGGTTCAAGGCAAGTAATGTCATTTTAACATGAGAAATTGTACTAAGCAACCTTAGAGTGGTATCATAGGTCGCAACCTTACCATTTTACCTTAATATATAAACTATGTCTATTGGTGAACCCGTCAGAAATTACTTTAATTGAGTTATGAAGTCGAGCTTGATGTTAACGTCTAGCCATGTTCATACGATCCTTCTACTCATGGGATCTCTTTTTGCTTAGTTCATGGTGACATAATGTCATTTTTACAATACAAAGTGTGCTAAGCTAACTTAGAGTGGCCTTATAGGTCACAAAATATATATTTTGCCTTAGTCTATAAGCTATGTCTATTAAAAAGCTATAATGAACTACTTTGGTTGTGTTATGAAGTCGAGCTTGATCCTAACAACTAGCCATGTTCATACGATCCTTCTACACATGTGATCTCTTTTAGCTAGGTTCAAGGGAAGTAATGTCATTTTAACATGAGAAATTGTGCTAAGCAACCTTAGAGTGGTATCATAGGTCGCAGCCTTACCATTTTGCCTTACTATATAAACTATGTCTATTGGTGAACCCGTCAGAAATTACTTTGGTTGAGTTATGAAGTCGAGCTTGATGTTAACGTCTAGCCATGTTCATACGATCCTTCTACACATGGGATCTCTTTTATCTTAGTTCATGGCGACGTAATGTCATTTTTACAACAGAAAGTGTGCTAAGCAACCATAGAGTGGCCTTATAGGTCACAAAATATAAATATTTTGCCTTAGTCTATAAGCTATATCTATTAGTGAATCCGTAATGAACTACTTTGGTTGTGTTATGAAGTCGAGCTTGATCCTAACAACTAGCCATGTTCATACGATCCTTCTACACATGTGATCTCTTTTAGCTAGGTTTAAGGCAAGTAATGTCATTTTAACATGAGAAATTGTGCTAAGCCAACTTAGAGTGGTATCATAGGTCGCAACCTTACCATTTTACCTTAATATATAAACTATGTCTATTGGTGAAGCCGTCAGAAATTACTTTGGATTAGTTATGAAGTCGAGCTTGATGTTAACGTCTAGCCATGTTCATACGATCCTTCTACACATGGGATCTCTTTTATCTTAGTTTATGGCGACGTAATGTCATTTTTACAAGAGAAAGTGTGCTAAGCCAACTTAGAGTGGCCTCATAGGTCACAACATTTCTATTTTGCCTTAGTCTATAAGCTATGTCTATTAGTAAACCCGTAATGCACTACTTTGGTTGTGTTATAAAGTCGAGCTTGATCCTAACAATTAGCCATGTTCATACGATCCTTCTACACATGTGATCTCTTTTAGCTAGGTTCAAGGAAAGTAATGTCATTTTAACATGAGAAATTGTGCTAAGGCAACTTTGAGTGGTATCATAGTTCGCGACCTTACCATTTTACCTTAATATATAAACTATGTCTAATGGTGAACCCATCAGAAATTACTTTGGTTGAGTTATCAAGTCGAGCTTGATGTTAACGTCTATCAATGTTCACACGATCCTTCTACACATGGGATCCCTTTTAGCTTAGTTCATGGCGACGTAATGTCATTTTTACAACAAAAAGTGTGCTAAGCCAACTTAGAGTGGCCTTCTAGGTCACAAAATTTATACTTTGCCTTATTCTATAAGCTATGTCTATTAGTGAAACCGTAATGAACTACTTTGGTTGTGTTATGAAGTCGAGCTTGATCCTAACAACTGTTAAACTAAAAGAGTTAAATAGCTGGAGTATAAGACAAGCTTCAGTTGGAGTGCTAAACAAGGAACCGAGTAAAAGGAAGGGTCTAACTACAAAGAAGAACTTGGTTAGCATTGTTGGAAAGGAACTAAGTCACATGTGTGGTAACTTGGCTCAGAAAAGTCACATGTGACTCCTTGAAGACCGTTGGAACATATTGGGAAAAGTCTTCCCTTCCCTTTTGTTATGGCAGATTTGGTTTGTACCCATTTCGGGTAAGTTTTGTCTTTATTGTTTGGACTGTATAAAAGAGTGTAATGTGTATGTATAGGTAGGGTTTTCGTGTGCTCTTACTATATATATGTTGTAAACCACATTTGTAAAGCTTAAGAAATGAGAAGACTCTTCTTCCAACTCTCTCTTTCTCAGCCATACTCTCCTCAATTCTCAATCAGATTCTTTTCTTCTCTAATCACATACTATTGAGAATTTTCACATGGTATCAGAGCATAAGATCTCTTATGAAACTCATTTAATCCGCTGAAACTCTCTAATTCTCTTATCTAATCTGCTGAAACTTTCTCTCTCTTCTTGAAACTCCATTGTTTGAAAGCTCCATCTTTCTGTCCAAATCTCTCTGTTTCTTTCCTCTGTGTCAAACCTGATGGATAACTTAAACCTTGTTGGTATTCATGTCACTCTCAAGGGAGTGAACTACTTGTTATGGTCTAGAACCATAAAATCTGTGTTGTGTGGTCGTGGACTTTGGGCTCATGTTGAAGGAGGAGCTCCAAAGAGGATGGCTAGGTCTGTTGAAAAAGAAAAGAAAGGTGAAGCTAGTGGAGTTGTGGCTGTAGAGGATGAGGACGCTAAGTGGTACCAAGATGACCAAGTAGCTCTTGTTATCATGCAAAGCTCTCTTGACCCAGCAATCCATGAAGCTTATTCCTACTGTGAGAGTGCTAAGCAATTATGGGACACTCTCAAGAAGGTTTATGGCAACCTATCAAACCTCAGCCGTGTGTATGAGGTGAAGAAAGCTATCAATGATCTCAGCCAAGAAGATATGGAGTTCACTCAATGGTTTGGGAAGTATAGATCTCTTTGGGCTGAGCTTGACATGCTAAGACCCCCAATAGTGGACCCAACGGTGTTAGGTGAAAGACTTGAGCAAGACAAGGTCTTTGGTCTTATGATGAACCTAAACCCAGCATATGGTGACCTAGTTAGGCATCTTTTGAGGCAAGACAAGCTGCCAAGCTTGGAGGAAGTGTGTGGATCCATTCAAAGAGAACAAGGTTCAAGAAGTCTTCTTGGTGGTAAGGGGGAGCTTACTATGGCTAACAAAGCTTCATACCGACCAGAGGAGAAGAAGGTGTGGATATGTGACCATTGCAAGAAGAAAGGTCACTCTAAGGACCGCTGTTGGATACTTCATCCCCACCTCAAGCAAAACAGATGGGAAAAGGCAAAAGCGAATCTTGCAACTGAAGGAATGGAGGCTCAAACCATCACAGCAGCCAGCACATCATCTCAAATGGTTGAAGGAAAGGCTATGACTGTAAACCACAATGAATATGTGAAGAAATCAGACCTTGAAGAGCTCATCAAATCCATCAATGCACTCAAAGATTCTGGTATCTCTTATCATGCTTCAAAATTTTCGGATCAAATTGTGGTAGATTCTGGTGCATCTCATAATATGATTAAGAACCCTAGGTTGATTAGCAATTTAAAACCAGCCTTAGGGAATGTGATTATTGCTGATGGTAAAAGAGTTCCTATTAGAGGCATTGGTGATTTAAAATTGTTTGATAAGAGCTCTAAAGCCCTTTACATGCCATCATTTACCTCAAATTTGTTGAGTGTAAGCAAGACTGTTAGTGATCTTAATTGTAGAGCTATATTTGAGCCTAACAAAGTTTGTTTTCAGGATATTAAGAGTGGCAAAGTCCTTGGAGAAGGTGTCACCAAAAATGGATTATATCTCCTTGAAGATGTGGAGAAAGATCCGAATTTATCTTTACCTTTATCTTGCTTATCTAGTTCTTGTAGTAATGATGAGAATGTTTTATGGCATGCTAGACTTGGTCATCCTCATTCACGTGCTTTAGGATTGTTATTGCCTAGTATTTCCTTTAAAAATGATGATTGTGAGGCTTGTATACTTGGTAAACATTGTAGATCGGTGTTTCCCAAGTCCTCAACCGTTTATGAACATTGTTTTGAATTAATTCACTCAGATGTGTGGTCTTCTCCTTGTGAGTCTAGAGAAAACCATAAGTATTTTGTCACCTTTATAGATGAGAAATCCAAGTACACTTGGTTAACTTTGTTACCTTCAAAAGATAGGGTGCTAGAGGCTTTTACCAATTTCCAAACCTATGTGACTAACCATTATAATGCAAAGATTAAAATCATAAGAACAGATAATGGAGGTGAATACACAAGCAACTCATTCAAACAACTTTTAGCCAAACTCGGAATAATGCATCAAACAAGCTGCCCGTACACCCCTCAACAAAATGGTGTGGCTGAAAGGAAGAATAGACACCTTATGGAGGTTGCTAGAGCCATGATGTTCCACACTAATGTCCCAAAACGTTTTTGGAGTGATGCGGTGATGACAGCTTGTTACGTGATTAATCGACTTCCTACCAAAGTGTTAAAGGATGTCTCTCCATTTGAGGTACTAACTCAAACAAAACCATCAATTAATCATTTACGTGTGTTTGGTTGTGTTGGCTTTGTTTTGGTACCAGGAGATCAAAGAAACAAGTTAGAGGCTAAAAGTACTAAAGGACTGTTTGTTGGATACTCGACAACTCAAAAAGGATATAAGTGTTACATCCCAGAGACGAGGAGGGTGCTTGTATCTCGGGATGTGAAGTTTATAGAGACAAAGGGGTACTATGACGTAAAGAATTGGTCAGAGTTACAAGGACTATCTGAAAATGCTCAATCAGGTCCCTCAAGTCGTGCCACTTCCTTGCGAAACATTTTGGAGAAGATTGGAGTGGTGGCTGCCAATCCTCCTCAATCCACATCCCATGATGCCACGCCTCGACAACATCACTCATCTGTTGACGGTCGAATCCACCATAGGACTGATGATGGTCCAAGTACACTTGCCAACAGTAACCCAAGTGTTGATAACCATGTGACTATAAACCAATATGAGGAGGACTCAAACAGTGTTCCGATAAATGAGGAGGAGTCAGCACCCTTGGGAGAAAACCATGCAGAGGCAGAATCAAGTGCTAATGAACCACCAAACCAACTTCTAAGGCGTAGCACAAGAGTGAGGAAGAATCCATCCAATTGGGTTAACACACGTGTGTACTATAACAACAAGGCAGTAGCTCATCCAACACAAGTTATGTGCACCTTAGCCCACGTTCCAATAGCTCATCAAGCTTTTACCAGCAAGATTGATCAACACTTCATCCCTAATACCTATGAAGAAGCCAAGGAGCACAAGGTTTGGAGAGATGCTGTGGATAATGAGCATGGAGCAATGGAGAGGAATCACACTTGGGACGAATCTGAACTTCCAAAAGGGAAGAAGGCTGTAACGTCAAGATGGCTTTTCACCATCAAATACAAAAGTAATGGAGAAATTGAACGCCACAAATCAAGACTTGTAGCGAGGGGGTTTACTCAAACCTATGGAGAAGACTACCACGACACATTTGCTCCGGTTGCCAAACTCCATACGGTACGTGTAGTGTTGTCTTTAGCTACTAATCTTGATTGGGAATTGTGGCAGATGGATGTCAAGAATGCATTCCTACAAGGAGAACTGGAGGATGAGGTATACATGCATCCTCCACCGGGATTGGAGCACATTGTGGCACCAGGAAATGTCTTAAGGCTTCGGAAAGCTATCTATGGTCTTAAACAATCTCCTAGAGCTTGGTATCATAAGTTGAGTCAAACCTTACGTGACCATGGATTTAGGAAGTCTGAGGCAGACCACACACTCTTCACACTACAAGGTAAGGATGGAATTGTTGTTGTCCTTGTGTATGTGGATGATATCATCATCACCGGGAGTGACAAAACGGGTATCAAAGGTATCAAAACACACCTTCATTCTGTTTTTGACATTAAGGATTTGGGCGAAATGAAGTACTTTCTTGGCATTGAAGTGTGCCGATCGAAGGAAGGCCTCTTCTTGTCTCAAAGGAAGTACACATTTGATCTTTTGAATGAGTGTGATGTAGGTACCAGGATTGCAAAGACACCACTTGAAGATGCCTACAAAGCAACGTGCAAGGGGGAGAAAGATGATGAACCATTTGAAGATGTACATCTATACAGGAAAATGGTTGGTAAGTTGATTTATCTTACTATAACTAGACCGGATTTGTGTTTTGCAGTGAACCGAGTAAGTCAACATATGCAAGCACCGAAGAAGTGCCATTGGGAAATGGTGGATCGCATCTTGAGATATCTCAAAGGAACTTCAGAGCAAGGCATATGGATGGGAAGAAATGACAACACAACTCTTGTTGGATACTGTGATGCGGATTGGGCTGGAGATAGGCAAGACCGCAAGTCCACCACCGGGTATTGCA
>JAKUCM010010078.1:15000-16400 GCA_023374145.1 Lepidium sativum
CTGCCAATCAGTGACGATGGTTTTTGCCAAGAACGAAATCTACGAAAAGGGTTCGCCACTATGACCTTTGGCCCAGCAAATTCCTCAGGGTTCAATCGAACCGGATCCCGTTTGTTGATTCACCCGGACAGTGTGAAAAAACTACCGAAGAGACCACGATTTTTCAAGAAACCGGAATCATTTACAACCATCAGTCATCGTATAGAGCCCATTTCGCATTCGTTCGAAGCGCACGGTGGAAAGACCTACGGGATGACCCCTCCACCGCGCAACCGACGGGACGGCCTAGGCGGATCCATGTACCCGCATACATGACCAGCCAACCTAGGCAAGGGCGTTGCGATGCCATGGTATCATCTCGGTTAAACCGCAACCCAGCAGGCCTAGCGGAATCCATGCTTCCCATGCTCAAGCACGCCCATTCCGTAGGCCCTAGACAAACATCACCATCTTTCGTCGAAATCAACTCGAAAAAAGAAGCAAAAACTTCGATTTTCACTTCGCCGGAAAAGTCGCCGGAAAATATTTCCGGTGACTGCTCCGGCAGTCGGACAGTCGGACGTACCGCGGGACTTCGGACCGAACGTTTCCCTCGAACATTGCCCCAACCGGAACCGAGAGAGGGGAGTACCCTCGGCCAACCCGGACGCTCAACAACCCTCACCCCCCTATAATACTCTTAGTACTTTTTCGGGTCTGGCACCAGGAGACATTGAAATGTCTGAGGAGTCACTGGTGCCATAAAAAAAAAAGTACTCGGAATTTTGATCTGATTTTTTGCAGGCTTCATTATGATATTTAATCTGATTTTCTGGTAAAGTTTCATAATTTTTGGAGAACTTTTTTTTTTTCCATCAGTCCGATCAGAACACTACCCGGTGGCCGAGGAATCGAGTTTTCCTCGACCCACCGAGATTTTTTCTCGTCCGTTTCGCATTTTCCCTCGACTGATCTCGATTATTACCCCACTAAGGCTGTTCGGTCGATGAAAATCGACTGACGGGCGATGCGGATGTGCCTTAGGTCGAGAGGATTCCATCAGTCCGATCAGAACACTACCCGGTGGTCGAGGAATCGAGTTTTCCTCGACCCACCGTGATTTTTTCTCGTCCGTTTCGCATTTTCCCTCGACTGATCTCGATTATTACCCCACTAAGGCTGTTCGGTCGATGAAAGTCGACTGACGGACGATGCGGATGTGCCTTAGGTCGAGAGGATTCCATCAGTCCGATCAAAACACTACCCGGTGGTCGAGGAATCGAGTTTTCCTCGACCCACCGTGATTTTTTCTCGTCCGTTTCGCATTTTCCCTCGACTGATCTCGATTATTACCCCACTAAGGCTGTTCGGTCGATGAAAATCGACTGACGGACGATGCGGATGTGCCTTAGGTCGAGAGG
>JAKUCM010010079.1:0-16546 GCA_023374145.1 Lepidium sativum
AGAAGCCATTGGCGTGAAGGGGCGAGTCGAAATAACAACAATCTTTGGTTTAATATACTAAAGGTGGAGACTACTCGAGTCAACATTATGTGGTTCCACCACCTTGCTTAATTGAAGGCGAGTTGAAACAACAACAATTTTAGGTTTGATATACCTAAGGTGGGGGTTACTCAAATTCTTTGAAGATCAAGGATTATCCTTTACAACTTGGAGTGACGATTCCTTCAGGATTCTGCATCAGAGAGTATCCCAAAGCTCTTTGGCGGTTTCACAAAAGAGATAGGATTCAAGGAGGTGAGGATCAAAGATGCGGTTATGATAGCCATTACCGTTTGGTCTTCTTGGAACCATTTGTCTTGGTCGATAATTACCATGTCGGAGGAGGCACTTTCCTTCCCTTTTCCTTTATCGGCGACATTTGGAACCTTCTCTTGTGGTGGCTCTACATGATTCCATAACCCACGGCTGCACAAGATCATCCTTGCAGTACTTGACCATAGCATGTAGTTAGGGCCCTTAAGATTTACTGGTATACATGCCCCTTTGTTGGATTTCATGGTGATTTTATCGGTTTATAAGATTTTGAGAGGATTTTTGATATTTTTGAGAATAATGAGAGAATGAAAGCTTCACGAACCAGATATAGAATGAGATTAGGATCTTTGATGCTCTGATACCATGTAAGAATATAAGATTATGAAGCCCTAAGAATTGACTTTAAGATTTAGTGTAAAGATTGGAAGAAAGAATGAAGTAGAACCATTTTTATAGAATCAAAAATCCATGAGTTGTTCCAATACAATGCATACATATATATAGGGCAAAAAGGTGAAGAGAGCCCTCCAAAATATCTAAGAAGACCGTTGGAGGCTGGAGAAGGCCGTTGGAGAAGTGGTCCCGGCTGTGGTGGACCATCAGGTGGGTTTCCCGGGACGCAGGCGGCTTGGTGGGCCCATGGAGTCTTCAACGGCTCCATGAGGAAAGCTTGGGTCCACGGTAATGCAGAGAGCAATCCTTGGTTCCCACGCCCCTTTAGACGTCGCCTTCACAGCTCCTGTCCCGAGAGAACCGAGTTCAAAGTTCCTCGGGAAGATCGCGTTCTTTGTACGGATGGTGGGGCCGACTGCATCCTTCCCAAAGCTCCCGAAGCGCTACTCGACCCATCTCATATACCGCTCGGCCCCATCTCATGTACTGCAGCCGAGATGTCTCTTGATCCAGCTCGGCCCATCTCATGTACTGCAAATGAGATGTCTCTCAATCCTTGCGGTACTTTCTACGCCCGTTGGTCGCCCGCTTCCCGAGACTTCTCCGAGCTTCTTCTAGCGTGCGCCCCAATCTATTATTTTTCTTGGATTGCTTGCTTCACACTTCACCTTATATGATCAATAGAACCTCTTGAATCTTGACACTTAGTTCTGACTAGATCTAACTCCGCCTTGTGCTGTAGGAGCTTGATAACAAATTTTGCACCACTCAAAATTGTGTTGCTCATTCATGACCTTAGGAACTCACGGACTTGCTACTTTCTCTAACCAGCTCACACAAAACAGAACACAATTTGTTTCCTATTAAGCTTAAACAATAGAATGCCCTAGACAAGTAGCTTTCTGTCACTAACGGTGATCAAATACGAACCTTTATGGTTTCGAACCTTCTACTTTTCTCAGAGTCTTCACCTTTTGTGCTCAAAATCGAAGACTCTTCTTCCCTTAGAGTCTTAGATATATAATTTTGACTAATTTTAAAAAAAGTTTGGCAATTTTTGGGCCATTATCAGGTCCGATTCATGTTATAATGGTCTGCTCATTTTCAAAGGAAATGGACATTTTCCTAAATACAAGGCGTCTCAAAAAAACTCTTCAAAACAACAAATGCTTATAAGTTTTTTTTTTTTTTGTCAACATTGAATCACAAATGGCCGGCCCATTAGCCAAATTCTTACAAATGCAACGGATTCTTTCGGATGACAAATTTCAACACTCTTTTTTTATATATGACAAAATTTCAACACTTAGCAATCAATGTTATGCAAATTCGTATTTATCCACACGAAACTAATACATATCCTCGCCGTGACTTATCCACCCAAGTAGTCTTTTTCACTACTACGAGTAATTATACTCCAATAAAGGATTGAAATAGAAAAGTGTATTGGACCACATATTTATATGAATTTTAGATGATTTTGTGTATATATTTAAAGCAATTGGTATGAGTTGTTTAGAAAGAAAAAAAATAATCCATATTAAATTATATGTTCAGGTTCAATTTTTTATGTACAAAGTAAAGTCGATCGAAATCCAATAATGTTGATACAATGAGTAAAAAAGCATATGACCGATAATGTAAAAAATTTTAAATCTTTTTTAGAATGGTAAAAGTGCAATTCTAATTTATGTTTTTCTCTCATTTCTTTCATCGCCGGTCCTGGTATATGGCATCCACCACCAGTTAATCCAATGACCAAAACAAAGAAATCCAAACTCATTCCCGATAGCCCGGAGCAAAAAATCTCTTCCACATCTTCCGATTACAACCCCACCTCTCTCGGCGAATTTGTTTCTAATTTCAGAGTCTTCTCCAACCACTGATCTGGTTGAAATAGCTCTGTCAGTGGTAGCTCCCTCGCCTACACCTAAGGCTTCGTCCTCTATCTCCTCTTCTCCATTAGGTCATAAGGTGACAAAACCTCTGGCTTCAGAGGTGATAAAATCTCCATCTCCTAAGGCGTTTTCATCTCCTTTAATTGATGCGTCCGGTTATATAGTGGTTATATCCTCTGCTGATGTTCCTTCTGATTCTCCTTCACTCGAAACTGGCTCATGGGATCACTTGGTTTCCTCCTTTGGTAGAAAACTTTGAAAGAGAGGTACTTCATACAAACTTCCATCTGGAGAACTTTGCATCAAGATTCCAGATGAAGTCATTCTCATGAATAAGAATAGATGTGATAAGTTTATTCTTGCTCAACTTCAAGATACTCCTCCATTTCTAGGTGCTTTGCATGGTATCACAAATGGTATTTGGAGCATAAAGTTGAGAGATATTACTGTCTCCAAAGTCTCAGAGAAAGGTTTCCTGATCAAAATTCCATTGGATGCTACTCGCCGTAAAGTCATCTCGCAGGGAGTTTGATTATGGATAATCAAGCTATGATTGTTGGTAAATCTGAAACTGGGTTAAAACTTGCAAATCTGGTCCTGACCTTAGCCCCAATTTAGCTTGATTCCAGTGGAGTTCCAAACCAATATCACTCGGCAGAAGGTCTGGAACTTATCACCAGTATGATAAAGAAGCCCTAATATATGCACCCAACCATTGTTAGCATGACAAATATGGATAAAAGTTATGTTTTCACCGTCATAAATCCGTCAATCCCATTGCCAAAAGCTGTGAATGTGGAGTTCCCAAATGGCAACATTGAAAGAATTGAGGTATCAAGTCCTTAGATGCCTCCAACATGTGATTTTTGTAAGGCAAATAGTCACAGTCAAAAGCGATGCTCCTCAACTCCAATAACTTGCCCCTCTTGTAAGTCCACGATCCATGATTATGCTCATTGTCCTAGAGCAAAGAAGCAAGTAACTCAACCTGCTCCTGCTGGCACTAGCAAGCCACCAGTGGTCATCGCTAAGAAAAAAGCTACTCAGAATCAGGATAAGCCTAAAAGTTCTCTGCAAGTTGCAGCCCCGATACCTTCAACTGTTAACTCTCCAATGGAAATAAACTCTAGTCAACTTAGTCCAAATAAAGCTTAGAAGAAGCAGCGTCATTTCCCTCCTCGTGGAAGTAACATAGTCATCAACGAGGATAAAGCTCTTGCTCCCAAGAATTCTGCCAAACTCTCTTTGCATCCAAGAAGTTATAAGGGTAAGGAAATTGCTCTATCTTCCTCATCTGAGAGGTATTCTAGTGATTCTACAGAATCTGTGGAACCAAGAGAACATGACAATACATTTGAAGATGATATTAAGTTCATAGAGGTCAGTTCCAAGCGGAGACAGAAACAGTTAGCCAAGGCCAATGACCCTGTTAAGTGTAAAAGCTTCAATAAGTGGTTTGGGCTTAATAAAGCCCCATTTGGTAGTATCCTTGAAACATGGGTGAAGCATGTAAGTAGTCTGCCGATTTTGAAGTCCTGTTTTTTAGACAAGCATTTTGTTTTTAACTATAAGTTCGCGGAATTGGGAAGGATATGGCTCATTTGGGGCAAATCCACCTCTCTCGCAGTCTTATATAGTCAGTTTTTTCTATGCTCATAACTATAAGTATGCTCCCCGTCAATTATGGGAGGATCTTATAGCCATTCATAGAGATACTCATGTCTCTCATCTACCTTGTGTTACTTTCGGATTCGATTAGTACCTCGTAATCAACCTTTAGTAAAGATAAATTGCTTGTGGAGAATTCTTATTAGCTTCAGAGCTTGTACAAGGCTTTAACAAGAAGTATATCTCTCCAAGGGGCTTACTAAAGTAGACTTAAAGAAGGCTTTTAACATGGTTTCTTGGAATTTTTTTCTTATAATTCTAAAGACGGCAGACTTTCCTTCAAATTTCATTCATTTAATCGGTTAATGTCTAACAACCACATCATTTTCCATCCTTATCAATGGAGAGCTTTGTGGAATCTTTGCAGGAGGTAGAGGATTGCGTCAAGGGGATCCACTTTCTCCATATTTATTTGCATTGCTATAGAAGTATTTGACAACTTTTTCTACTCTAGATTCTCTGCAGGGGAGTCGGGTTTCATCTAGCAGCAAGGAACTTAGAGATTACACATCTTGCTTTCGATGATTATGTAATACTGTTCTTTGACGGGTCATTGCCTTCTCTTAGAGCCATATCTTCTGTCTTGGATAAGTTGCATTTGCTCTCTGGTCTGGTGTTTAATATGGAGAAAAATCACTCCACACTGCGGGTTTGAGTCCTTTGGAATCTGAATTCATTCACTCGTTTGGTTTCCAATGTGGCTCATTCCCGGTCAGATATTTAAGTCTGCCCTTGATGCATCGAAAGCTGTGCATATCAAGATTTTCTCTCCTCATGGACTCCTTTACTGTGAGATTCAACCTTTGGGCTAGGCCTGGGCATTCGGTCGGTTCGGTCCGAATCGGTTCGGTTCCCCGGTTTTCGGTTTTTTCGGTTGGTAGTTATTACAACCGAAGTGAACCGAAGCAAGAAACAAACGGTTCGGTTCGGTTAGTCAATTGGTTCGGTTCGGTTCTTATTCAAACCGTACAGTCCGAATATAACCGAAATACCTATAAATTTCGGATATTTTCGGTTTATTTGTAAATTTGATGTCATTTCGGTTTAAGTAATGAATATTCGGTTCTTCGGTTCGGTTTTGGTAATCACCATTTCGGTTTTTCGGTTCGGTTAATATATTTGGGATTTCGGTTCTATACATACTAAAACACACAATCATACATTAAATTAAACACACAATCATGATTTGTTCAAGTAATAATACAAACATATTATCACACAAACATTATGTTTTGGTTTTGAAATATTGCATGAGAATGATGCACAGGAATGGACCAAACCGAAAAACATAATGATACACAGAATGATAATTGAAATGTTGCATACGAAACATACATGAGAATGAGATGATACACTCAGATTGGAGATGCCCCTCCTTGTGAGTTTCTTTCATCTACACAAAAATGAAAAGTGGTTAGAAACTGAAACTCATAATAATCAACTTAGACTCAAGGTGGTATGCTTACCTAGGGACTCAAAGAAATCAACCTCCTCCAACATTTGTGACAAGTTAGCCATTTGTGGTTGAGAATGTTGTGAAGACTTTAGCCATTGTTGGGTGCATAATAAAACTTCTATCATATATGGTGTCAAGCAACTCCTATATGGGTCTAATACTCGGCCACTAGTGCTAAATGCAGACTCACTTGCCACAGACGAGACTTGAATGGCAAAGACATCCTTAGCTAATTCTGACAGAACTGGAAACTTTGCACTATTTTTCTTCCACCACAATAGCACATCAAACGACATACCTAAATTGTTATCCACTCTAGCCTCTGTTTTTTCAGACAAATAGACCTCTAGCTCTGTGCATTCTGATTCAATGCTCCTTTCACTAACCATTTGACTGTAAATTGAATCCATCCTCTCATAACCATCGTCATCATCATCATCGTACTGATCAAACACATCATTCGGCTGCTCGGAATCTCCATGATCACTTCTGTTTCCAATCGCATAAATCTGATCCAATGGCTTAAACCTAAGACTATATTCTGCATACAAGTTCTTCATACAATTTGTTACAGACCTGTGAAGCTGTCTACATTCTATGGTGTCCTGACCATACAGTTTTTCAAAGCACAAAGAAGCAAACTGCATCTTGTTCCGTGGATCAAAGACACTAGCAACTATCACAAGCAAATTCATATTCAACAAACCATCCCAGTATTTGTCAAATTTATTCCTCATAACTACTGCTTGCTTTCTTACTTCTTCATCACTACTAGTGCATTTTGTAATCAAATTCCTTTCTATTGTTACTATCTCATTGTAACAGAGAGTAGACGTGACTGATTTTGAAGCAGAGAAGGCCAAAGTACAATTAAAAAAGATTTTGAGAAACTTCACTAACCTCTGCACTTCAATCCAATCTGCAGTAGTTGGTGGTCCAACTCGTTTTCTCTTTTCTTTCTCGTCGTCTTCTTTGAAGTATTCGTTGTACAACATGTCTTCAGCCGCCAACTTCTCAAAAGCCACTCGGAGTTTCAGAGCTGAAACCAACATTAGATAAGTCGAATTCCAGCGAGTCTTGCAATCTAATGCCAAGCTGCCTCTGGAAATCTTTCCTGTATCACACTTCAATTCAAACGACTTTAACCTTGCAAATGATGACCTGACATACTTAACTGCATTCCGAATAGAGTCTACACTATCACTTAAATTTGCAAGACCATCCCTCACAATCAAATTCAACACATGAGCACAACAACGCATATGTAACAATTCACCTCCTAAAACCAATGCATTTGTTTCCCTTAATCTTAATATCTCTGAAAATAACTTTAAGGCTTTGTCATTACCTTTTGCATTGTCGACTGTCACTGTGAATACTTTTTGAATACCCCATTCATCCAAGCAATCAACAAGATGCTCCGCAATTGTTTCCCCTTTGTGATCTGTGATGGGTTTAAAACTGATTATCCTCTTCTGCATTTGCCAATTCGCATCAATCCAGTGAGCTGTGACCACCATGTAGTTGTATGAAGTTGTCGGAGACACCCAAATATCTGTGGTGAGAGACACTCTTTTCCTATCATCACTAAACAAACTCTTTAGAGCAGCCTTCTCTTCTTTATACAAAGCAACAATGTCTCTAGTACATGTCCTTCTTGAAAATGTATTATACATAGGCAAAACAGTGAAACAAAAACGTCTCCAACCCTCTGATTCAACAAATGATAAAGGCAATTCGTTGATGACAACCAATTCATTAACCGATCTCCTAAAAGCCAACGGATCAAAGACAGTGGTTTTCATGTTCCCATCACTATCACCACTAAACACCTTTTGACTACCACTTTCAAGAAACGTTTTGTAAGCCTTACATCTACCTATGTGACCTCTCATTGGACTAGTGCCTACTGTTTTGGAGTCACAACTAATCTCTTGACCACAATAACGACAACTACTTTTCTTACTACCTTCTTCAAGCTGAATAAAGTGTTTCCATACCTCTGCTCTTTTGGCTATTTTCTTCTTCGGAATTGGTGGCCGACCTGAAGCACTCGACCTCTGTGTTTCAGGGATTCCCTGATCTTCACATTCCATGATGTTGTCGCCCTCACTAGCCATCTGCAAACAAAAAGTATTAATAAGACTTAGAACTTACACACAAGAAGACAAGAAACTAAGCATTCATTTAAACACAACATTTTGTCATCATAGTATATTCAGACAAACGAGACAACAAGAGAACAAGACAAGAAATCCAGCAAAGTATATAGCAAAGTGTACAAGAAGACAAGCATTTACAGACAAGAAGACAAGAAACTAAGCATTCATTTAAACACAACATTTTATCATTAACGTTTTACAACAAGATTATATAATCATTGATCATCACATTTTGTAAATTCATATCATAAAGAGAGTAATAATCTGAAAAACAAAGGGGATTCATATATCAAAAACCAAATGCCAAGTCAGTGTCAAAAACCAAATGCCAAGTCATTATCTGGAAACTCAGTCAAATTTATGATTAAACTCGTTCATTTAATAACAAGAATACAGAATTACTTGAATGTAATTCAAATGCAATTCACAATTCACAATTTTATACTGCTCAATTCACAAATGATAATAACACTGCAACTCACAATTCTATAAATGCAACTCACAACATTCGAACAATGATGTCTCAGGTAAAAACATTCACTACTATCCTATATCAGAAAAACATTCACTATTATCCTATAAATCATATACATGCAAGGATAATAGTGAATGTTATATAAATCATATGATATATAAATATATAAATCTATAAATCATATGATATATAAATCTATATCAGAAAATCAGAAGAATATCTAAATCTTAAAAATAAACACAGAAAACCTAAGAGTTAGCTAAAAAGTTCCACAATCCACAAGCTCCGTAAAACCCTCAACCGAAACTCATCAATAAACATTAAGAGAAAATCGGGTCAAAGACGAGAACATTAGTTCATAAACAAAGCAAACAAAGAGCTGATCCAAAAAGCATGCAAGGAACCGATCAAAGTAAAAAATTAGTTCATCAAAAAGAGGAGAAACAGCATGCAAGGAACCGAATTAGTTCATAAACAACAACGATAATGAGTTCATAAAAATTAGTTCATAAACAAAAAGGAGAAACAAAGTAAACAACAACGATAACTTCGAAGATCAAACAACATGCAAGGAACCGATAAAACAACATGCAAGGAACCGATAAAACAACATGCAAACAAAGAACCGATCAAATAGCAAATAACAAACAAGGAACCGATCTAACAGATCTCTAGCAGATCGAGAAAAATTTCGCAAAAACATCGAGAAAAAATCGCAGAGGCGAAAATCATCGAGTACACACCGAAGAAAAAGCGAGTACTGAGTGAGTAACTACGTACCTTACAGTCGGCGGTGTCGGCGGTGATGTGAGCGGCTTGAAATCGGAGCCAAAACCGGAGCCGGGAAGGAGAAACGATTTCGCCGAAATCGCTTAGGGTTTGCGAGTCGGCGAGGGTGGAGAAAAAAATTAGGTTTGGCACTTATATACCTGTACTCTCCGGTTTACCGAATGGTTACCAGTGAACCGAACCGAACCAACCGTAAACCGAATTTAATTTTAATTTGTAGCCGATCGGTTTAAAGACACGAACCGAATAAGAACCGAAAACCGAACTAATCGGTTCGGTCGGTTCGGTTTATTCGGTTCGGTCATAATGCCCAGGCCTACTTTGGGCTGTTAAAAGCCTCTCTTTTTCTGGCAGATTACAATTGATCTTTTCGGTGATATATAACACCTTGAATTTTTGGATGTCAGCATTTATTATGCTTAAAGGTTGTATTAACAATATATAGAAATTATGCTCTCGCTTCCTATTCGCTGGTTCAATCTATGTTAAGTCAAAAGCAAAAGTTTCATAGGCTACTACTTAGCTTCTTAAAGACGAAGGAGGCCTCGATCTAAGGGATCTCTCTGTCTTGAACATTATCTTTTAGTTATGACTTATCTGGCTTCTATTTGCAGCCAGTGGATCTCTATGGGTGGCTTGGAACACTACCCATTATATGCATGGTAATTCTTTATGGTCAGTTCAATCGGCCACTTCATCCTCTTGGCTGTGGAAATTACTCTTGAGTCTAAGGCATGTTGCTAGTAATTTTATTCGTTGTAACATAGGGAACAACTTAACAACTAGTTTTTGGCATGACCACTGGTACGACTTGGGTCAGCTAATCCATCTCTCTGGATCGCTAGGTATAAGGTTAACAAGTTTACCCTCACAAGCAAATGTTGCTCAAAGCATTAATACTAACAGGTGGACAACTCCCTCTCTTTTGAATAGAAATGCAAACCTCATAAGCATTTCAACTTTCCTCCAAACATTGCCAATTCTTAGTATTCAGTTAGGAGAAAACTTTTATTCTTTGAAAGTAGGTCCAAAGAATTCAGTACTTTCTCCTCTAAGTTAACATGACCAACACTTTGTCAGACTGCTTCAAAAGTTCCATGGTTCATCACTGTCTAGTTTAAAGGACATGTTCCCAAGCATGCATTCACATTCTGGATTGCCACTCTTGATAAGTTATCGGTAAAAGTTCATTTTCACAAGTGGGGAGTCTCTCATACTGAACTATGTTGTACATGTAACATGGAGGTTGAATCACGTGATCACCTTCTTTGATAATGTGATTTCAGTAGCAGAGTATAGCACAACATTCATGCCCGTCTCGGATGCTCACCTTTCAGATTTAATAACTGGTCTCACCTTACGCAGTGGATAAAATTTCGGCCTTCTAGGAAGCTCAAAACATTTACTCACTTCGATGTCCAGTCTACTATTTACCTCATTTGGAGAGAGCGAAACCAAAGACTGCATCTATCTTTTTCGAGCCCAGTCTCTGAAATGGTCAAGTTAATTGATAGGTCTGTTAAAGACATTATGAATGTTTGAAATCTCAACGAACTTTCTCAAAATCGTTTTCTCATTTCACAAACTTTCTATACAATTGTAACTTTGATTATATACAAGCAGTTAACCAAAATCAAAATAACTAAACCAAGCAATTTAACTTAACCAAAGTAAACCGGAAACTCTATTATCCCCCCTCAAGATGGAGGTGCAGAACAAGGAGCAGAGTACAGGTTATGAACACCCATCTTGCTCATCAAAAACTTGAAAGGGGATGGATGCAATGCTTTCGTGAATATATCAGCAAGTTGATCGGAACTACGAACATACATAGTCTTGAGCATGCCATCCAATATCTTCTCCCGAACCTTATGACAATCCCGTTCTATATGTTTAGTGCGCTCATGAAACACCGGATTCCGAGCAATATGAAGAGCAGCGGTATTGTCACAGTAGAGATAGGCAGGAAGAGAGAAAGGAACCTGAAGTTCCTGAAGCATTCCAGTCAACCATATCAGTTCTTTGGTCGCCATTGCCATGGCACGATATTCGGCCTCTGCCGAGCTCATAGAAACTGTGGGTTGCTTCTTTGATTTCCAAGTAACTAGAGAATTACCAACAAACATAGCATAACCCGTGACTGATTGTCTTGTGTCAGGACAAGCACCCCAGTCAGAATCAGTATAACCACGGACAGCAAAGTCAGAGGAAGTTGAGTAGAACAAACCCTGTCCCACAGTACCTTTCAAATAACGAAGAACTCTATGTAAGGCCTGAAGATGAGGTTCACGAGGAGCAGAAGAAAACTGAGCAAGTCGAGACTCCACAAATAGAGATTGATTTCAGTCGAATTCTGTTCATAACTTTCGCGAGCAAGAGAGCGAATAATACTCGATCGATTCTTCGGATTAGTTGTGAGTTCTTCAGAGAGTATATCTTCGTCATGATTTCGAAGTTCAGTAGCTGCAATTTCACCAGGTGAAGATCGCAGTTTCTTTCCTCCTCTTCGCACCATCGATGAAATGCAATTTGTTGAAATTACAAAGATTGAACGATGAAGATGAAGATCGTAAGCTGAGAAATGGAAGAACAAGTTAAGAAATCAGAGATTTGAGCTAGAAATTGCTCTGATACCATATGAATGTTTGAAATCTCAACGAACTTTCTCAAATCGTTTTCTCATTTCACAAACTTTCTATACAATTGTAACTTTGATTATATACAAGCAGTTAACCAAAATCAAAATAACTAAACCAAGCAATTTAACTTAACCAAAGTAAACCGGAAACTCTATTAGACATTTTCCTAACATCTAGAAAAAAAAGGTTGTTAGTCATCTAAACCTCTTGGCCTGCAATGTTTTTTCTCTAGTATTTTACATACATGGGCCAATCTATTATCTAAGCTTTGTAATTACACTTATCTTCCTTTGGTTATAAATTCACATAGTTATCAAAAGAAAAAATGAGTAAAAAGCTGCAAGTCTAAGATAAAATTTTTGGTGAGTCATTCTCTTTTTATAGATCAGTTCCATAATTTTTCAATTGGTCTTGTCATTTTTACTGATTTCCTTTTTCTTGCTTTAATTTGTTCTTTTTTATTCAAACGAGTTTTAACTTATCTTGTCTCCAAATTTTGGTTACTTTTATAAATCTTAGTTATTATATTTTTGAGTCCATTTAGCATTGATAGACTTAGTTCAAACAATAAACAAATATAAACATCAATTAGTTTGGTTATGGATCAATCATCAATCCTAACTTGATTAACACGAGGAGAAAAATCACAGCACGCAGCTGCGTGAAATTGATTTAGAGTCGTAATCAAAAATATAGTAGCCGTCGCCACAAAAAGTAGCTCCAAGTGACTCATTTGCTTTACTATATTTGTCGACTGATTATTTTTGTCTGCTTTGTCGACTTATTATTATAATTACAATTTACAAATATAGCAATTGTTTAATAAAGACAATAACGATTATCGAAAAAAGAAAAGAAAAAAAGACAACAACGATGATAATTATCACATAAAAAAGCAACGTAGGCTCTCTAGTTGCCTAATACATCAACGCATCCGATACTGAGATTGTGCCTTTCATGGCTTGTCGACATTTATTTAATTGTTCCACTTGTTGAGTATCATTTGTTGCTAAAAAATGGTTGATTTATTGTTTTTGTTTCTTTCCATTTTTGGTTATGGCCATACATTTAACGGCATGTCGATTGTCGATAAAATCTGATCTTTAAGAGTGACATATACTTTTATCCAATAGAAAACCATTACTACGTAATAAAGTCTCAAAAACATCACATCATGCTTCTTCAAATATTTTTAATAATAATCTATTGTGAGAGGATATTTTTCTTGGATTTTAACAAAGTTGTGAATTGAACAGATTACAGTAAAATTAAGGGGATTTATGGATGATAATAATGCAGCCTCAGATTGGAACAGATTACAGTAAAAATTCACGAGATCTATGTATAGTTTAATAAATAATTTTTATGTGACTAAAGAAGACAACAAAAGTTAATAATCCAATTTGTACGTATTTTGCTGGAGCTGGGGAAGAGTAATTTAATATCTTATGGTCCCTGACCTAGAAAAACTACGGATGAAGTTTCTTAACTTTTTCTAGTTATCCACAGAAACTAGATCACAACAATGATTTAGTAAAATAAATATGTATGTATATAACCATAAATATATAATTATGTCAAACATATATGTTTTGGTCCTAATTAAACTTATATAGTAATATGAATAACATTTACAATGATTTGAGAAATTTTTAACTTTTTTTTTGCGTATCCATATGAAATATTTTTTTATCAACTGAAATTATCATTAAAAAGACTGAGGATATGCTTTTAAAGGACACTGTGTACATAAAATGAATCATTTTACAGCTTTTCGTATTACGAATGAAAAATATGTTATATAATTCAGCAGTTTAGAAATCAGAAGAAAAAAAAGTTAACGGAAAAAAAAGTTCTCAAACGCACAAAAAAGTATAGATATAAAAAAAGATGAGTCAACCGTCTAAATGTAACACTATTTTAAATATTTTCGAAATAGTCTGACCTTACTTATTTGCAATGAGGTCAGTCATATATTACGAGATTTTCTATAAGCCATCCACAAAACAATAGTAGTCTGTAAAACTATGATTAATAGACAAAGGCCTGAGTTAAAGGCTGCTTCTCTAATGAGTGGAGGTAAATTCGCCACAAAACCAAAATTCTAATGAAACCATCCATGCGAAGTATTATTTAAAAAATATATATTTCAGTTCAATAGATATTTTCGTAATTAATGCGTGGGTACTTGCCTAAGTTAGGTAGTTTAATTATAACATCTGGAAGTCCATACGAGACGTGTGGAACTGCACGTGAAAGCACGTGGGTCGTATGCAGTGGTTATATTCATTTATACCTCTTTATGTGAGTATATGCTTCTAGAAACAATTCATCGTTTATGAATCTTCGTCTTCCAAATGTAAAAACTGAGAAAAAATCATTTTTCATATTTGAGAACCAATGACGGATTGGTGTTCGAATTCAGACAAACGTCTTTGTAAGTAAAATCAATGCGGACAAAACATAAGTTGTAAACACGTTTTTTTTTTTTACTAATTTGACAATGTAAACAATACGTTGGGTTTGGTGCCTCTAGGCTTCAATATGGATATTATTTTTCTAGACTTCACACCTCAATACCTCATTATCCATGAGGCCACAATTATCGTAAACATTTTATTTATGTAAATATGAATATTTGGTAGTGTTATCTTTAGAAAAAGATTTAAGATTTTAAATTCGAATCCCATCTCAGGAGTATGATGGCAGGATAAAAAGTTGACCAAAAATTCAAATATTAATACCAAACTATAATAGATCTGTGATACCAAACTAACTAACTAATTTTCAAACTTTTCCGAGTCTAATAATTTAGATAATTTATGTAATAATTTTTGTATCAAAAGTTTGATTTATTGCTATTACAAATGGGAGATTAAAAGAAGGTTGAAAGAGTGAATTTTAAGCTATAAATTGATCCAGTTTTTGATAAATAAAATAATACCAAATTAATTTTAATATCACAAAAATGACGATACAAATGCAACATAATGTCTGTTCATTTATTTTTTTTGTTAATAATTAGATCAACAAAATTTAATCTGTAGTCAATCCTTCAAACTTATAAATTTCTATCGATATCGCATACGGCAATTACGAATTCTTGAAATTAAACTTGGAAAAAACAACAAAAATAACACATCTGATCGAAAAATACTTTCCCAAAATAGTAAATCAGCAAAAATTAATCAACAGTTTATATAATCAGTTAAAATGAAGTTTTTGTAAAAAAATAATTAATCAAATATATACAGTTTTTGTCTAAGATAAATCCAAATTCGGTTACCGAAATATTGTGAAACCGAACCAATCATAAATTGACTTGTAAACAAAACCAACTTGCATTATTCCTTAAAAATAAAAATAAAGACATGTGATTTTTACCTAGAATTCCAAAGTTGAGTTCAGCCTAGAATTGTTGGACCCAAAGCTGAACTCTATGACATGTCTTTCCCCAAACTTACACTAACTCCAAGAATAAATACAGACAAATGACACATCCTTGTTATTAGAAGAAATAAAAGATTCGATCAAAAAAAAAAAATCTTTTTAACTTTATTGAGAAAATATACCTTTAACTAAAAATAAGAAGAGTGTAAAATAGAGTGGGCCAACTAATTAATATTCGCACACACCATTTTATTTCCACGTGCGTGGTAACAACTTACTCTTCTCTATCACAAACGCAGCTCATGCATTTGCGTGATTATTATATAAACAGCAAACTTCTTCACGAAATCATATACTAAAACTTAAAGATTACTTTAGAACAAACAGTTTATTTCTCTCTCTCTCTTTCTCTCTATATATAATAATGGCAGCTTCAAGCGTTAAGAGCATTCCCATGGCGATTCCAAGTTTCAACATGTGTCAGAAGTACGAGGTTCACAAAAAAGGTCAAAGAAGCGAGCCAGAAGGTGAAGACGAAGGATTAAGCTATGATTTTAAAGAGATGTTGGAGTCTCTTCCTAAAGAGAGAGGTTGGAGAACTCGTCACTTATACTTCTTCCAAGGCTTTTGGTGTCAAGACAAGGAGATTCATGCGATCATGTCTTTCCAAAAGCATTTTCAGACTCTCCAAAACGACGTTGTTTTGGCTACTATACCTAAATCCGGTACAACTTGGTTAAAAGCTTTGACTTTTACTCTTCTTAACCGAAACCGGTTTGATCTGGTTTCTACTGACCATCCTCTTCTCACTTCCAACCCTCATGATCTTGTACCTTTCTTGGAGTACAAGCTTTATGCTAATGGAGATGTTCCTGATCTCTCTGGTTTAGCAAGTCCTAGGACATTTGCTACTCATGTCCCTTTTGGTTCTCTCAAGGGTTCGATTGAGAAACCTGGTGTGAAGGTCGTGTACTTATGTCGGAACCCGTTCGATACATTCATCTCCTCGTGGCAATTCATCAATAACATCAAATCTAAGTCAACGAGCCCTATCTCGTTAGAAGAAGCTTTTGATCTGTATTGCAAGGGAGTTATTGGGTTTGGACCGTTTTGGGAACACATGTTGGGATATTGGAGAGAGAGTTCGAAGAGACCAGAGAAAGTGTTCTTTTTAATGTACGAGGATCTCAAAGAAGAAATAGAGTCTAACTTGAAGAAGCTTGCAAGTTTCTTAGGACTTCCTTTCACTGAAGAAGAGGAACAAAAGGGAGTTGTGAAAGCCATTGCAGATCTATGTAGCTTCGAGAATCTGAAGAAGTTGGAAGTGAACAAGTCAAGCAAATCGATTAAGAATCTCTCTC
>JAKUCM010010080.1:0-12846 GCA_023374145.1 Lepidium sativum
GTTGAGAGAGAGAGAGAGAGAGAATATCATACAAAATAACAAAGACTATAGATTATATTAATTTTACATCCATCTCATTCTACAACTTTGTCTACGCCTCTTTAGCACTTGAGTTACATATCTGATTTAGCTAAAGAGAGACAAATAGAGTCTAGAGTAAGGACATAAGGATATTGTCTTCTTCAGTTGTCCACGACCCATTCTTGTATTCTTGTAAGTTATTTCTTTCATTAACTCTTCTCTTTATTCTCATCTTCTTTTTTTCACTCTCGGATTTGATAATGTATTAGATCTGTGTGAGAGAGACAAAGATTGTGAGTTTTGTTTACTCTAGACACTTGTATATATATAACAATACAACTACGTATCTTTTGGCTTTTTGTGGCCAAAAACTATATCTCTAGGTCTCCTATATGTATAAATAGTTTGTTCACTCTACGTTTGTTACACTAGTTATGGCTAAGTATTTTCTATATCATTGCAAGAAATATATTTGAAACTGATAAAATTTTAGATGGTGGTAAATAATTCTGTTCGAGATCACCTAGATTGTTTTCAATACATAACTAACAGATCTAGTTATTGATTGTGGTATTAGAGGTTCCACTCCTTACTATTATAAAAAGTAGACTAAAAAGAAATTTATGGTGGTTTTTAAATTATAAACCGGGAGTTATCCGAAAAAATCACAAACTTAGAGCTGAAATAAGACTCGCTCACACTGATCAAAGTCATTAAATTTCAGATATTCATGGAGTGATCTTCGAAATCTCCTCCTATCTCTCAGCATTTAATTCTATCTACTGCATTTATGTCCCTAGGCTACAAAATGAATTGGCTGACCGGCTTGCGAAAACCAGTTTATTTAATCTGGACCAAATTATTTAATTAATTCCATGCTGAGCCTGGTTTGACAAAAGAAAAAAAATAAGGAGTTGCGGATTCAATTATTGATAAAAAAAAGAAAAATAAAAAAAACACCGCTTGAAATTTCAGCTCACATAAATGAAATTGTTGCCGAGAACAGGTGGCCCAGTGGCACCAGGGATCAGATCGAACTCCCTACCTGCAGTAGTAGGAACGGACTTTAAAAACTAGTAGACTAGTTGATAAAAAAAATGAAATCATTGAAAATATTCGGGGAAGCAATTCACTGGCAGGAATCGTGGAGCTTGTTTAAGTTCATATAAAGATTTTTGAAGACGACAAACCTTGTTCAGATGTGAATGACAGAAGCGAGGAAGTAACTTCATGTATACTTCTTTCTCAAGATCACCATGAAGAAACGCATTATTAACATTCATGTGGTACACGTCTGATGTTCCTCATATTTTGTCGGTTTTGAGCTCATTATGACAGTTATATTTGGGAAATATGTCTATGTTTTATTCAGATTTCAGTCAAAAACGTTCGGAGTTGGAATCATGTTTGAAGGTGGAATTTGGAGAGGTTTGAAGCATTTTCCGTCATTCTCCACGAAAGGAAGGACCGATCGATCTATCAAGGATCGATCTATCAAGGATCGATCGATCAGTCATCTCAAAGGATTATGCGCACGATCTGAAGAACGACTTGGTTTCTGAGAAGATCGACTCATCATCCAAGGGATCGATCGATCGCCTAGTGCTCGATCGATCCTAGCCTTTCGCAGAAACCTAATTTCGCGATTTTCAGCCCTTGTTTTGGGCCCTATAAATACTTTTTTTTCCTATTTTTCTAGTGAGCCGTCTTTTTGATATTGAGAACGAAATTTCACAGAGTTTTGAGAGTTTGTAAGCTAGGAAGAAGATCTCTTCATACTTGAGAAGAATTTCTGAATCCTCCTTATTCTTTCTTTATGCAATTTCAATTTCAGTTCATCATGACTTGCCAACTTTGTTGTTCTATGTCTGAGTAGATCTTAGATCGAATTTAGGGATTCTAGGGTTTTAGAATTCACTGTTGGGGAACAAATATGATTGATTAGTAGATGATTCTCCTTCTAATACTCGAATCTAATGCATAGATTAGCCTGATCACCTAGTCAATGATTTTAGGTTGTTGACCTTCCAGAAGATTGTTAAGAACTAGAACTAGATTAGAAAAGCAGTTCCTTCACTACCAACGAGAGTTGATGCTAGGTTGGATTGTGGGTAATTGAACCCAAGCGATAAAGCCTATTTGTAATCTGAAACCAACAAGAGTTAGGACCTTTAGGTTATTGATAGAGGGGTAGATTCAACGAGAGTTGGTTTGCCTTTATTCATGTTCAAGCCGAGAATAAGATTAGAGTAGTTCCTGAATAGTTTCCCTGACAAGAATTTTAACTCCCGATTGAATACTCGACATCCGATTGCTTTAATTATTTGATTACATTCACCTCTAAGTTGTTAGAATTCAATTTCTCTATTTGATTGATATAGCTTGTGATTCAATATGAATTGAGAGTGTAACTTGGTTCTTCGTGGATTCGATCCCTAAATACTATTTCGTTTGCTATGCACTTGCAGTAGGATATAGGGTTAAAACTCGTAGTATCAACGTCCCAAGCTCGTGCAACCACTAACCTTAGCAAAGATCGTATTGTAGTCATCGTGACAACATGTGTAACTGTTTCAGAGTAATCCTTGCCTTTAATCTGATTGTTGCCAAGAACCACTAAATGTGAGTTATAACGCTCCACTGTCATGTCAGAATTATAAGTGGTCTTATATACCCGTTGAGAACCAAGAGCCACTCAACCATCAAGAAGATCACAAATATCCCATGTATGTTGATCTTCAACTGCTTCACCAAAATGCTTCGTTCTATGTTGTCCAATATGATCACCAAATAGGCCTTATGAGAATCTGAAAGTTCTCAGCGAAGATAAAGTCTGTGAGAGGATAAAGGGACATATCTTGGACTGCAAATGTTGAGGCAAAACGAAGGCGGATCAGGGGTATCTACTTTACACAAGATGTTGTACTGAATGTAATCCTTCAGCTTGACCGAAGGCTGAACAATCAGTATACTACGACGAGGTGTAGCAGCTTTTGGAGGATCTGAACTCGTTTGTGGAGACAATACTGGTTCTTTGGGCACCATATCAGACGCAAGTGGCACCGTAAACTCGCTAATTTTAGTGTCCGCATGAGAAAGTGAAGTTGTTGGTAAAATGTTGGTCGTATTGTCACTTGTATGACTCGTGACAGCCATAATAGTGGGACTAGAAGTTGCAGTTAACGTGCTCCCCCTATCAAGTATAGAGGCGGATGACGGATGATCCTCATTACCAATGCCAATCCAATCTGTATCAATAGTGGTGGTGTCAACATCCAAGCATGAACAGAGTGACAAAGGCGATTATAGGAAATGAATCATCACGAAACACCACATCTCTCAAAACTAAGAACTCGTCATTAGCTATATCATAAACTTTCCATCCGTTTTGACCAAAATGATAGCCGACAAAGATACATTGGTGACTTCATTCATTGAACTTGCCTTTGTCTCGTGAAACTTTGTGCACAAAACACTCAGACCAAAAACACGCAAACGAGCATAATTTGGCTGAAGTCCATGAAGAAGCTCATAGGGTGACTGGCCCTCATGTATTGAAGATGAAGTTAGATTTATTAGAAAAGCCCACAATAAACACAGCTTCTCCCAAAAAATTTACAAACAACGATGCTTAAACAAGAAACGTTATTGAAACATTGAAAATATGTCGATGTTTTCTCTCTACCCGTCCATTATTTGGAGGTGTATGCACACATGAAATTTGATGTAGAATCCCTTTTCCCAAAAATAAGATCCAAGACACATAAACTTTGTCTCGTCATCTTTGCGAACAACGTTAACACTCTTTCCAAACTACTTTTCTGTATATGCAATTAATTCTTTCAAAATTTATTTAACCTCAGCCTTCAACGCCAACAAATATGTCCAAACGGATGAGAATAATCGTCGACCACTATCAAAAAATATGTGGCTCCACAAGAGTTGGAGATTTGGTATGGTCCTCACACATCACAATGTATTAAAGATAACAGCTCAATAGCTTTATTAAAACTTTCTGGAAATATGTCTCTTGTTATTTTGCACGTAAACAAATGTCACAAGACAGAGAATGCTTTGAAGAAAAATTAGAAAACAACAGTAAACTAGATAAAACTGAATAAGATGCATGACCAAAACATTAATGCCAAACGACTGGGTTAACAACACTGAAGACTGAATTCAACTTGGCTGCAGCATGTGTAAAGTAGTATACTTCGTCATGCTCTTCACCGGTTCCAATCAACATCCTCGTGACATGGTCCTGCAAACACACAAATCGCATCAGTGAGCATGGCCATGCAAGACGTTTGTTTCAGTAATTTAGCAACTGAAACGAAAATGCAATTTAGCACATGTTCATATAACACATTATCCAATGATATAGCATCAGAAAATCTAAACAATCCCTTATTTACGGCAAATGTTTTACTTCCATCAGCGAATCCCACTGCACATGGAGATATGTTTTTGCAAATTTTTTAAACAAGAAAGGTTCCCGGTCATAAAAGCCATGAATTTGTCGAAGTTGACACAAGGACACAACCATCACTTGTTCTTCCTCGAGCATCATCATGCACTTATCTTTTGTTTTAGCTCCGTGGATATGCATAGGACTTTTTTTCATGTTTGTGTCTTAAATAAATTCCACACACGTCTCACAAATCCACTTTTCCAGAGATTAATAAGTGGATTTTCTTCAGTCTTATAATCTTAGAAAAAATCTTGTTAACTCATAGTCTGTAATTAGTTGGTTGTTGCTATTTTAGGCTTGACTAAATTTAAAAAAGTGATGTGGGTTTCTTTTAAAAAAACAAAACAGAGACTAATTACGTGTTAACTTGCAGACATGACCGGTTCGCAACATAAGTAATATAGGTTAAAGATTAGGGTTCAAATATTTTAAGATCCAAAATTTTTTATAGTTAATAATTTTTAGGTTAAAAAAAGGTTGTTGATTTCTCCTTCAATGTTTATCGGACTTACATGTTATTATTAACTCTAGAAAAAAACTAAAGTGATTCTCGCTTTTTAGAATTTTTTTCAATCAAAATTAGTAATTTATTAAAAAAAAATTACTTATTCAACTTTCAACTTTTTCTATCTTATTAAGAAAGAGTACGGAAAAAATGATCATATTTATTCAAGAGCCTAATTGCTGCAATGGGGTGTTTAATCTCATGTTTAATATGATATATAGATTAAACCATGTTGAACCATGTTGAAAAGATTCAACATGTTGAATGAAGAGAGAAGAGATAACTATATCAGGTGGTATATTTTAAGTGAACGACAATTTTATTATAAAAATTATAATATGATTGTGTAATGAATTAATAATATGGAAGAGAGAGAAAGTGAAGTAGAATATTAAGTTATTAAAAATGGGTGTTGATTCATAAAACCGTAGTTTTACTTTGTCTTTTTTTCAACTTTTATTTGATTTCAATATTGTATGTACTTTTAAATTGTATTATTATTTGAAATCGAAGAATTTTCTTTATAATTTTGGGTAGAGTTCTATTGTGGGCTTATGCGGACTTGTGCCATATCTGATGCAGTTTCTTTTGGGCCTGCGTTTTCTGCTTCAGCCCAATATGTCTTCTTCACCTTTTTTGTTGCAGAACCTGCAGTAAGTTGCAGAGTCAAACTGAGCAAGGACCAGGATATTCAAAGTAGACTTAATGATTATATTGACCATGACATCAGAGAAGGATGATACCTTTTAGTGTGTTGGGCTATATATTAGTTCTCCTTTCGTTGTGGTCTTTGGTGTGAGTGATGTTGAGCATTGTGTGGTTTTCTATCTTGGTTGTAAACACTTTCTCCATTTGATTCAGATCTAATAGAAGACAGTAAGCTCTTTGAGCTTGCCGAGACGTACTGTGATCACTTCTTGATCACAGGAACTCATATATGCTTCTTGTACCTACAAACACAAACAAATCTCGGTTATCTTGCGGTACAAGTAATATAATTGCAGAAGAAATTCACAACGAGTGGTATCAGAGCATCTCAGGTTGACGGTATGGAGCCAACTCTGGGAAGGTTTGAAGTCAAGGAGTTTAATGGAGATGGAGATTTTTCTCTGTGGAAGTTCAAGATGTTGGCTCAACTCGAGATTCTTGGTCTAGACTCTCCTTTGTTGCCGATCTATCTAGCTGAGGAAGATGGTTATGATTCTAAGGAAGAGAAAGTTGATAAAGTTATGAAGGATGGTAAAGAAGTGAAAGACGCTGAAGCTGGACCTTCAAGAAAGTCTCAAGAACAACTTTTCATGGAAGCTAAAGCAGATCCTAAGTTCAAAGACAAGGATAAAAGAGCTAAAAATCTTATTGGTACTAGTCTTTCGGACAGTGTTCTAAGGAAGGTTAAGAAAGAAAGAACTGTCTATGAAATGTGGATCGCTTTGGAAGCTGAATACCAGGTAAAAACTTTACCACACAGATTCAATCTTAAGCAGAAGTTTTATAGTTTTAAAATGGATTCTGGAAAGAATCTGGACAAGAACCTCGACATCTTCAACAGATTGATATCAGATTTATCTAGTGTTCACGTTGATATTGGTGAAGAAGATAAAGCTGCTATATTGATGAATAGTCTACCTAAGCAATTTGAGAATTTGGTTCATACTCTGAAATACAGTGTGGGAAAGGAAACCATAACTCAAAAGGATATTATAAGCTCTGCATACTCTATTGAGATGGAGCTAATAGAGAAAGGAGTGTATAAACTCCATTCTGTTTCAGAAGGGTTGGTGGTTCAGTCTCGAGGGAGAAAAGGAAAAAGAGGGCAGTCTAAGGACAGTAGAAGTGACAGTAAGCACATATCGAAATCAAAACCAAAAGAAAGATCTTGTTGGGGTTGTGGTGCTGAAGGACATTTTAAGAGAGACTGTCCAAAGAGAAAATCAAACACAAAGGAAGACACATCATAAGCAAGTGTATGTAGAGCAGAGTACACAGAACCAGAAATGCTAGTGGCCACAAGTTCTTCATATGAAGATGAGTGGATATTAGACTCAGGATGTTCATATCACATGACATCTAACAGAGACCTAATGATCGATCTAGAAGATGTAGATGGTGGAAAGGTACTGATGGGCAATGACAGTTTATGTGAGGTCAAAGGGGTTGGTAAAGTGAGTTTTGTGAATGATGATGGATCTACATTTATTCTGACTCAAGTAAGGTACACACCTACTGCAAGAAGAAATCTCATATCATTGGGGCAACTAGAAACTTTAGACGGTTGGTATCAGTCTCGGGATTATAAAATGAAGGTACTAAAGAAAGGAAAAGTTGTCATGGCAGCCGATTACAAGAATACCTTATATTTCTTGAATGGAAAAGCAAAGATGTATGAATGTAATGCAGTAAAAGGATCAGGATGTTCAATGGATATTTGGCATAATAGACTAGGTCATATGAGCAGTCGCAATATGCAAGCATTGGTCAAGAAGGGTTTTATTCATGTTGATTTGCCGAAGGATTTTAGGGACTGTGAACCTTGCATATTTGGAAAGTCAAACAGAATCTCCTTCAACAAAGGTTCACACATTTCAAAAGAACCTCTGGACTATGTTCACTCTGATCTTTGGGGCTCACCAAATGTGACACCTAGTCTAGCTAAGAGTCAATACTACATGTCTTTTGTAGATGATTTTAGCAGAATAGTGTGGGTGTATTTTCTGAAAACAAAGGACGAGGCTTACAGCAGATTTGTTGAATGGAAGACTCTCACAGAGAATCAGAGTGGAAGAAAACTGAAAGTTCTAAGAACTGACAATGGTTTGGAATATTGCAATAGAGTCTTTGATGATCACTGCAAGGATAATAGCATCCTAAGACAAAAGACATGTCCTTATACTCCGCAACAGAATGAAGTTGCAGAGAGGCTAAATAGGACTATACTCGAAAAGGTGAGGAGTTTTCTAAGTGAAACGGGTTTGTCAGAAGCATATTGGGCTGAGGCTACATCTACTGTGGTATACATATTGAACATAACACCCTCAAAGTCTATATGCTACCAGATTCCAGAGCAACTATGGTCAGGAAGAGAGTCGGATTATCCATATATGAAACGTTTTGGATGTTTGGCATATTTTCACACTGACCAAGGAAAGCTAAAGCCTAGAGCTAAGAAAGGGATTTTCTTAGGATATCCGCAAGGTGTGAAAAGTTACAGAATTTGGAGTTTGGAGGATAAGAAATGCGTGATAAGCAGAGATGTTGTATTTAATGAAGCAATGATATATAAGGATATTGACAAGTCTACTAATGATGATTTACAAAAGGTTCAAGATCGTAAATCCAGAAGGGTCACTTTCTTATTGCCAGAGGATGATGGTTTAACTCCGAGTGAAGGTCAGGACTTGGAAACCTCTATTTCTGCTCAGAATGACATCAATGATCCACAAGATCAAGATGATCAAGTAGAGACGGAATCCTATAACGAATACTTGCTAGCTAGAGACAAAGATAGAAGAGTTACCAGAAAACCAAGAAGATTTATAGAAGCAAATGTGGCAATGTATGCTTTGAATGTGTCACATATGATGAATGAAGAAGAGCCAAGAACCTATGAAAAAGCTATGACTAACCAACATAGAGATATGTGGATAGAGGCAATGAAGGAGGAAATGAGTTCTTTAAAGAAAAGTAGAACTTGGGATATTGTACCGAGAACAGAAGCACAAAGAACGATTGGTTGCAAATGGGTTTTCAAATTAAAGCCGGGAATTCCAGAGGTAGAGAAACCTAGATTCAAAGCAAGGCTAGTTGCAAAAGGTTTTAAACAGATAGAAGGGATTGATTACAATGAGGTCTTCTCTCCGGTAGTTAAACACATTACTATAAGGTTGACACTGTCAATGGTGATTAATCAGAACATGGAATTAGAGTAGATGGACGTAAAAACAGCTTTTCTACATGGAAATATTGATGAAAAGATTTTTATGGACCAACCAGAAGGGTTCTCGGATGGAGATGGAGTTTGTTTGCTAAGAAAGTCACTATATGGTTTGAAACAGTCTTCGAGGAAGTGGAATTTAAGGTTTGATCAATTCATCAGGTCAAAAGGTTATCTCAAGAGTGATTTTGATAGTTGTGTTTATCTCAGGAAGTATGCAGAAGGAAGTTACATTTTTCTGTTGCTATATGTTGATGATATGTTGTTGGCAGCTAAAGATATGTCAGAAATTCAGAAGCTTAAAAGGATTTTGAGCAGTGAATTTGAAATGGAGGATCTTGGGGCAGCAAAGAGGATTTTGGGTATGGATATCATAAGAGATAGAAAGAGTAATGTTTTAAAGCTTACTCAAGAGTTTTATATTGATAAAGTCTTGAAAGTTTTTAACATGATTAATTCTAAGGTTGTTCAGATCCCCTTAGGGAGCCATTTCAAGTTTAAATCTACAAGTCAAGACGAAAAATAAAATGCAGAAAAGCAGATGAAAATGGTACCTTACTGCAGTGCGGTTGGCAGCATCATGTACGCCATGGTTGGATCTCGTCTTGACCTTGCATACTCTGTTGGAATGGTCAGCCGCTTCATGAGTTGTCCTAGCATTGAACACTGAGAAGGTGTTAAATGGATTCTAAGATATCTTAACTACTCAAAGAATCTATGCCTAACATTCACAAAATCAGAAAATTTTGAAGTCAGAGGGTATTGCGATAGTGATTACGCAGTTGACCTGGATAGAAGGTGGTCCATCACTGGATATGTGTTTCAAGTCGGTGGTAATACTGTGAGCTGGAAATTGGGCCTGCAAAACGTGGTAGCTTTGTCAACAATAGAGGCAGAGTATATGGCTTTAGTAGAAGCATGTAAGGAAGCCATATGGCTAAAAGGGATTACCTCAGAATTTGGTTTCTGTCAGGACTACGTTGAGATTGGTTCTAACTCCCAAAGCGCCATTTGCTTGGCCAAAAACAGTGTTTTCCACGAAAGGACGAAGCACATGGCAATAAGAATGAGTTTTGTCAGAGATTTATTAGAAGACAAAATAATCAAGATTCAAAAGGTTAAAACATCAGAAAACCCAGCAGATGTACTTACCAAATCAGTGTCGATTCGGAAATTTGAAGAGGCTCTGGATTTTCTGGGGATAAACTGATGCATGCAAGCTTCTCAGAAGGAGAAGCATCAAGTTCTTTTGGCGGTAAAGTCAGAAGGTCTCCGGTGGTTGAATCGGAGGTATCGAAGGGTCATATAGATTCTTTGGTGAATCTGAAAAGATAGAAAGGTCAGACAACGTTTGGGTGAATCTAAGGAGTCGAAGGGTCAGATACATACCTCGATGGATCTAAGGATTCGAAAGGTTGCATGGTCTCTCCGATGGTTGAATCGGAGGTATCGAAGGGTCAAATGGATTCTTCGGTGAATCTGAAAAGATAGAAATGTCAGAAGTTTTTTAAGGTGAATCTAAGGAGTCGAAGGGTTAGATACATACCTCGATGGATCTAAGGAGTCGAGAGGTTGCATGGTCTCTCTGATGGTTGAATCGGAGGTCTCGAAGGATCAGATAGATTCTTCGGTGGATCTGAAGGATCGGAGATATCGCATGGCATGATAAGCTTCTCGGGGTTGGTTCCGGAGGAAGCGAAGAGTTGTTTTCTCTTCATCAGAGGACAAAACAAAGAGTTTTCTGAAGGTGTTTTTTATCAGAGATGAGTTCTGGGAAAGGGTTTCATGAAGATGTAAAGGTTTTCTCTTGCGAGAAATTTTTTGGTGGAGAAAAATGGATGAGATTCTCCATTTTCTCCGGTGAGAAGGTAGAGAGAAAAAGTCGCACAAAGGCGGAAGAGTGTATAAGAAGAATGAAGAAGATGAAAGGTTCTCTCGGCGTTTGGGTGATAACCCTACTCACGAATTGGATCAGGGCCGAAGAAGTTAGGCCCATCGACATTTTGTTTCGATCCATCAGATGGCCCAGTAACATTTTGTTTCGGTCCATCAGATGGCCCAGTCCGAGATGGAGTTTATTGTGGGCTTATGCGGAGTTGGGCCATATCTGATGCAGTTTCTTCTGGGCCTGCGTTTTCTGCTTCAGCCCAATATGTCTTCTTCACCTTTTCTGTTGCAGAACCTGCAGTAAGTTGCAGAGTCAAACTGAGCAAGGACCAGGATATTCAAAGTAGACTTAATGATTATATGGACCATGACATGAGAGAAGGAAGATACCTTTTAGTGTGTTGGGCTATATATTAGTTCTCCTTTCCTTGTGGTCTTTGGTGTGAGTGATGTTGAGCATTGTGTGGTTTTCTCTCTTGGTTGTAAACTCTTTCTCCATTTGATTCGGATCTAATAGAAGACAGTAAGCTCTTTGAGCTTGCCAAGACGTACTGTGATCACTTCTTGATCACAAGAACTCGTATATGCTTTTTGTACCTACAAACACAAATAAATCTCGGTTATCTTGCGGTACAACAAGTAATATAATTGCACAAGAAATTCACAACAAGTCCTTAATAAGATCGGACCGCCTATGCTTGCAGCTTTTCTAGTTAGAGACGATCGATCAAACAAAAACCACGTCAGACGATTTGTCTTTTTATCTTTATTTGATTAATTATCATATTCACTCAATGTGAGCTGTGTCCTCGTCATTATCTCGATAGGTACAACAAAATAAATCCTTCAATCTTTTATGTAATTCAAGAGAATTAAAAAAAAGAAGGAAAAATTGTCTGTTGAGAGTTCGAAGAGCAAAGATAAGAGAATAAAGAAGTCGAAGTAAACTAACATAGTTGCCGACATAGTGTTTAAACTAACCGAAGACTAGTTTACTTGGCCACTTGATGTATCGTTTTATTGCATTGGTAAGAGTAATTAAGAGCATCAGCGAATTAATCCATAAATTATCATTCACGAAAGAGCAACCACCTATATTTCTCCATCCCTGACATATTAATATTAGTGATCACTAAGCGAAGACTAACTAGCTACTTGCCCACTAGTTATATTGTTTTATTGACGTTTTTAGTGTATATATAATCACAAGTAGCATTTATAAAAGTAAGAGCATCATCGGTATTTATCCATTAATCATCATTCAGTTCTCAACTAAAGAGCAATTACCCAAACATCAAATCTTGAATTCTCTCTACCTCTGATAACCGCAAGAGCCATGGCGTTATTAAAAGGACACGATCATACTGTAGGTCGCAATGGAGGTCACTTGAAATGCGATGTTTGTGCCGATTACTCGTACGGAGACTGCTTCCGCTGCAGCCACTGCAAGTTTACAGTTCACTATAAATGTACCTTTGTGTTTAGTACACCAGAGACATTTGAGCACCGTTCTCATGTTGGTCATTGCCTTAAGCTTCTCACAACAGGGTCTCCTGAACATACCGATCCGAAATGTCATATATGCGGTAATAAAACTAAGCGTCTCCTTTATCATTGTACCATATGCAAACTCAACATGGACATTGATTGCATGGTTGATGATATGTGTGCCCGAGCCAATCTGAACATGCCTTGGCATCATCATCCTCTACTTATGCTTGAATTCGGCTATGAGATGCGATGCAAAGTTTGTGGTTGTCCAGATGGATATGGCTACTTTTGCCCTCTTTGTAAGTTGATGGTTCATGATAAATGCATCTCCGTATTTGAATTGCCTGAGATCACTCATCCATTTCATACCAGACATTCTCTTAAGCTTCTCATCCAAGGAGCTCCAGATTACACAAAGCCAGAATGTCATGTGTGTGGAAGACTGACTGATCAAAATTTTCTATATCATTGTGATATCTGTAAGTTTAACTTGGATATGGTTTGTGCGATTGAAGATCACGATAGGCATACACTCACTCC
>JAKUCM010010082.1:0-17089 GCA_023374145.1 Lepidium sativum
TTGTATTCATTTCTCGGGTAACGGATACACCATTCAGACTAACAAACACTGCTGAATCATTAAATTTTGCAGTCAAACTAGCAAGAGGATTTCCAATAACATTTATTTTGGGAGTTTGTACGAGAGAAGCTTGGAATGTGGTTTTGCCAAAGGTGTGAAAATGCTATAAGTCTCACAACACGCTTTAGTTGTGGGAGTTGAATATATGGTTAGTTGTACGAGGGCATTATGCAGAATCAATGGTGGTGGAACGTGTAGATACATGCACAAAATTGTTTAGTTGACTCCGATCAACTTACATGTGTGTGTGGTTTGTTCGTTGTTGAACAAATACTTTGTTCACATGTTATTGTTACTACGAAAGAGGCTAAGTTGGATATTTCTACGCTTGTATCCAAATATTATGCAAATGACTACTTGTACTCAAACATATGCTCATAGTATCTTGCCTAAAAGTGACTATGATCAAGGTCCAAAACAAGAAGAAACATGTCTGCCTCTATTAGTGAAAACTCAAAGTGGAAGAAATAAGAAATCTAGGTGGCAAATCTGGCTTGAAATTGCTAAGAAAAATAAATAAAGCAAGGAAAATCAATAAGCAATACAGTAGTCTGAAATGTAAACTATCGGGACACCACCTCAATCACATTGTGTAAGCTGTAACTTAGGATTTATCACACAATTCTGAAATCTTTATCTTTTTAATCTTCCATTAATATATTTTATCTACAATTCACATAGGTCTGAGCGGGAATAAAATATGCATCAGTAAATAGCTACGTAAATCTACATTTTTATCTACAGATGATGTCGACCGAGGGAAGCTACATTTTAAATCAGCAGATGAAGTCTACGATTTGAGGTTACTTTTCTGTATTTGGGACTACTTAATTAGTATGTTTAATTACTATGTTTTTAATAAGAAGATGATGTATGTATTACCAAACTGTCAATACTTATTTAGATTGTTAGATTACAATGGTTTAGTAGACATTTTTAAATTACAATTCCATTTATGAAACATTAACTCATTATATAGCATTATCAAATTGTGATCAATTTCAATCATGAAACATATGTAAATATAATCAGTCATATATCCAATATCCATCATACATAACCTCTCACATATAATGCCTCAAATACATAACCTCTTGCAAGTAAACATGTTAGCCAATCCAAAAATATATTTTTTTTAGCCAATCCCAGAAAATATTAGTTCCTTACAATTACCAAAAAACAAGCTTGCAAGAATCAAAGCATGTACTACATATAAATTTTTGGACCTTAACACTATTTATGATCGTAAAGGTCCAAACCTTTATATCTGTTATACTCGGTTTTCCCTAATATTAGTCTCGTCAAATATATATGCACATAACTTATCTCTAATCAGGTTGATGTTAACATCACACAACCCTGAGGAGAATGGCACACCAAGAGCATGACACTCTATGTACTTTAGACAATACACACCACAATCTCCACTTATCTTGTTTTGTGGCTCTTTAGACAGTCGTTCATGTGTGAACGCCATTAGCGGATACTTGAACCTATCTTCACATGAAGCCAATTCATGAAGTATATGAGCCATGAGAACTACGATAAGCGTCACTATTTGTGTCATTGTGGTTGCACGTGTGTGGTTCACTCCACTATCCCAAATAGTTATGGGCCTCTTCGGAATTGAGATCCACAAAGCTAAACAATGATCTGCATAAATTATGACCGAATCGTAATATATCTAAATTATACATCTACACACTACATTATAAATTTACCCTAAATATCTACACAATAAATCTACACGATAAATCTACATACGAATACTACAACAAACTACAGACGAAATTTACATCAAAAATCACAACAACCTGAATTCTCAAAAATATAGCAGACTACTATCATTATTCTATTAGTTTGATACCTTTTGTGACATTCAATGGGACATATATATCGCCAACATCTAGCGCTCATAGTTTGATAGATTAGCAATAAGATGGTTCAACACCCAATAAGTAATCATATGCCCCAGCCGGCAAGCGGAAGCCTTCAAAAATTCTGGGTCTTTCTTAACCCACAGCATGGTAAGAGCAGTGTCAATAAAACAAATGCGATTTGACCTAAATCATCCAGGATGCTTTGCATATCGACCCCTTGAGAGATTAACCCCTGCATCCAAATGATGCAATAGATAATCACAAGGTTAAATAACTAAAACTGAATTATTAAAATTTGCTAGTTAAGTCCACAAATTAAGTTTACCGTATCATGTAGCCATTGTTGAGGAACCCGGAGTATGTAAAACCAATTAAGAGACAATTTAAGATCTCTTTTCTTCTTCTTGAAATCTCTACACCATATAAACCTGAATATGTAGCATTCTAACAATTTTGTTGTTAACAAATATATTATTAAAATATAATGACTTACGGATCTAGTTTCAGCCAATCCAGTAAAGCTTCAAGCTTTTGCTACACACCACTTCGAAAAGATCATATACATGCCTTCTTACATTGTCAAAGATCTGTTTGACAGTCCTATTACCCATGAAAGGACTGAGTTGTGGAGGACCAAACTTCTTAATCCGTTGAGTCTTTTCTTGAACCAAACACTATGCTATTTTTTTTATCTAGTTTATATCTCTGAATTTTATCAAAGTCGATACTTGTTTTGTTGTCTATCACAACAACACTTGATTGTAAATAACCATTCACACTTTCACAAGGAACACCATTCTGCGAAGTCTACAATTAATAACAAACATCAACAACAACAACAAAACAAAACAGTTTCAAAATTCTGAAACAAACAAAGTTTGAAACATAAACCAATGAAGCATGAAACAAAAAAACTCAAACTGCTTATTTTTTGTTTTTCTTTTTGTTGACAACTATTTTTCTTTTAGCATGCACCGATTGGAACTAAGTTGCTCTCCGTATTCTTCTCAGGTAATGGGAGATCCTCACTTGCCTTTACATTCTCCTTAGAATGACGTTGAGGCTCCACTACTGCAGACTCCACATCTGACATCCGATCAGCCAGGACAGTCATACATGTTGTCATCCGATCAGCCAAGGCAGTCATACCTTCTGTCATTTTATCTTCTCCTGGATTAATCTTATTTATCAATTTCTCCAGCTGTACATTTAACGCCTCAAAATAATCAGCTTTCGTCCCATTTAATGCCTTACGCTTCTTTTTACGTTCATCCTCCACCGATAATTCCACATATCTCTTCTTCTTATTCTTCTTATTCTTCTTCTTCGCCTTTGCCTTCACCTTGTCTTATTCATCTAACATTTTTCCTTCCAATGTGTTCTTTTCCAGATCTAGTAGGGAATGCTCTCAAGCTTCACTAACATAGCATTGATGATGTTGTCAACCTTGACATCTTCAATATTATCATCCCATATTGGAAACATCTCATCCTCCACATGGATGAAGTTTTTACTAACATATACAATAAAGTAAGAAAATATCAGAATATCAGAACTTACATTCAGTTATACATCATCGAAAATCATAACCTACATTCTAAAAAATCATAACCTACAAAATTAGAACCTACATTCTCAAAAATCAGAACATACATTCTCGAAAATCATCAATATTGAATTATAACATTCCCAAAATTAGAAGACAATAAAGCTTTCATTAAATGAGAACCTACATTCTAAAAAAAAGAACCTTATTTCCATTCAATTATAACATCATCAAAAATAACAGATTAACCAAAGACAATATCAGATGTTCCTTCAACATGTTTTCCTTGAGATTTTTGTGAAATTTAACCCCTTTAAAACCTAGCATCGGTGGAGATATATCACATCCCAAATGTGCACCATACTTGGCTCCAAAGTTAGGAAGAAAAACATACAACCATATCTGAAGGATTTGGACAAACCCAAATTAAAGCTTTCAAAAGATGAAGAAGAAATCGTGAAAGAGATGTAAAGAAAGAGAGAAGTTGAGAAGCCTCACCAAAGAAGAGGATGACGCCAGTGGTGGTTTTAGAGAGAGAGAAAAATCAACAAAACAAAATCAAAGCTTTCAAAAGATGAAGAAGAAATCGTGAAAGAGATGCAAAGAAAAAGAGAGAGGTTGAGAAGTCTCACCAGAGAAGTTTCATCGAAGAAAAGGAAGACGTCGACAGTGGTTTCAGAGAGAGAGAAATCTACAAAACAAAATCAAAGTTTTTAAAAGATGAAGAAGAAATCGTGAAAGAGATGTAAAGACGAAGATAGAGGTTGAGAAGCCTCACCGGAGAAGAGGAAGACGCCGGCGGTGGTTTGTTAGAGAGAGAAATCTACAAAATAAAATCAAAGCTTTCAAAATATGAAGTAGAAATCGTGAAAGAGATCTAAAGACAAAAAGAGAGGTTGAGAAGCTTCACCGGAGAAGTCTCACTAGAGAAGAAGAAGACGGCGGTGGTGGTTTGAGATAGAGAGAAATCTACAAAACAAAACCAAAGCTTTGAAAATATGAAGAATAAATCATGAAAGAGATGTAAAGACGAAGAGAAAGGTTGAGAAGCCTCACCGGAGAAGAAGAAGACGCTGCCAGTGAAGTTTGAGAGAGAGAAATCTATAAAACAAAATCAAAGCTTTCAAAAGATGAAGAAGAAATCATTAAAGAGATGTAAAGACAAAGAGAAAGGTTGAGAAACCTCACCGGAGAAGAGAAAGACGCCGACGGTTATTTTGAGAGAGAGAGAGAGAAAAATCTAGTAAACAAAATCAAAGCTTTGAAAAAATGAAGAAAAAAATCATGAAAGACATGTAAAGACAAAGAGAGAAGTTGAGAAGCCTCACCAGAGAAGAGGAAGACGTTAGCGGTGGTTTGAGAAAGAGAGAAAAATCTACAAAACAAAATCAAAGCTTTCAAAAGATGAAGAAGAAATTGTGAAAGAGATGTAAGAACGAATAGAGGTTGAGAAGCCTCACCGGAGAAGAGGAAGACACCAACGGTGGTTTGAGAGAGAGAGAAATCTACAAAACAAAATCAAAACTTTCAAACGATGAAGAAGAAATCATGAAAGATATGTAAATGCGAAGAGAGAGTTTGAGAAGCCTTACCAGAGAATTCTCACAAGAAAAGAGGAAGAAGTCGGTGGTGAAGTTTGAGAGAGAGAGCATGGTGTGAATTGAGAGAGAAGAGGATGACGCCGCCGATTGTATTTTTTCTTACCTTCTTTGTAAAATATCTTATATATGTAGGGTAAAATGTGTGTTTTGTTCAATAAATTCAAAGTCTACAAACCAAATTTAAAAATTTAGACCTTAAATAAAATATACAAAACGTGAAACCAAATTTAAAAATGTAATTTTAAATAAAGTCGTAAAATTCAAATTTAAAAATGTATACTTTAAATAAAGTATACAATACGTAAAATCTAAATTTAAAAATGTAGACTTTACATAAAATTTACAAGGAGTAAAATCCAATTCAAAATATATATTTTAGTAGAATTATAGATTTAAGTTAATTATATTTTTAAATTCATAAATTTTAATTTTTATACTTTCTAATTACTTATATTTTGGTCATGTATACGAATGTTTCATCAAACTATTTTTAGCTATTTTTAAGATTTAAAAATAAATAAAATCACAAAATAGATACAGTTGTATGCTATATATGAAGTTTACATAAATGTAGACATAAATTATAAATTATGGAAAGTTATAATTGTAATTGTGATATCTGTTTTTTTTTGTTCATCCACAAACAAATTATAATTTCACTAAATTTTTGAATTAGTTTTGTATTTGATTCAAATTAAAATCTAGTTTTATATTTTAAACTAATTTTAGAATATTTGAGTGAAAACCGCTTGTGGGTATATAGACACTAATAAGTCATAACGCTTATGAATAACGTTAGTTCCGTTTTGTATGTAAACTCTCTTTTAATTTTCGGCGGTATATTAAGTTTTACAGAATAGCCGTCACACATTTAAAAGTATTATTTGTAAAATTAAATTATTTTTTGTTAAAAATCGAATTAAATCATTTTTTCTAAGGACTGTTTTCTTATTGGTTAATAAAACCATTTATATTATCTCATATCTAAAGCTGAGGAGAATCCGAACTGATAAGAGAAGTTTAAACATATATTAGTAGCTCTTTGACAGAAAACAAAAACATATATTATTAGCTAGATATTAAAATCTATTAAAATTATAAAAGATAATATCTAATGAAATTACGAGTTTACTAAAATCATGTAACCGTAATTATTTGAGTAACTATTTGAGAAAAAAACGAAGCTTTCTCTATAAACACTCAGAGGACTCAGGAGAGAAGTTGTACTGATCGTCTTCTTAAAACTCTAAACACCGATAATATTTTTGGTATTTCCTCTCTCCGACGACGCCATGTCTCTGCTTTCAGATCTCGTCAATCTCAATCTCTCCGACGCTACCGAGAAAATCATCGCCGAATACATATGGTTTGATTTCACTTCTCTCTCTGTTTCTCTCTAACGTTGTGTCTCATTATTTTCTCTTTCTACCTGTTCCTGCGATCGGAAAGTCCTACTCTTTTTTACTATTGCTATTGATTTCCTTAAAACTTGGTTAGAAACACGATTCATATTACAGTTGGTGTTGCTGTCCTGCGTCGTATTAAGACGTGTATACAATATAAAGCTTGTTTCTTTTCTTTTGTCTTCTTCTGGGTTTTTGAGTTTTTGAATAAACAGGATCGGTGGATCTGGAATGGACATTAGAAGCAAAGCCAGGGTATTTAATACATAAATCTCTTCATGGATTTAAATTTATCCTCTGTTTTTGGTTTACGTTGATTGATCTGATTTGTTTTGAATGATATAGACACTACCAGGACCAGTGAGTGATCCATCAAAGCTACCTAAGTGGAACTATGACGGATCCAGCACTGGCCAGGCTGCTGGAGAAGACAGTGAAGTTATTCTATAGTGTGTTCTTCGACTCTCTATATACGTGATTCTAAATTCATATCTAATATCGGTCTTACGTTGTGTGTGTTTGAATGAATCAAAAGCCCTCAGGCTATATTCAGGGATCCGTTCAGGAAGGGCAACAACATTCTGGTGAGTTAATTTGATATACTTTAGTGCAACAAATTCAATTTGGATCTAGGAATTAAGAAATCATAAACAAATTTGGTATCATCTGCAGGTGATGTGTGATGCTTACACACCAGCAGGGGAACCACTTAAGACCAACAAGAGGCACAACGCAGCTAAGATCTTCAGCCACCCTGACGTTTCCAAAGAGGAGCCTTGGTATGCTCTTCTTCATCTTCTTCTGTTGATCACTTTCAGATCAATCATTTACTAATCCTCTCTTTCTGTGTTTCTTAAGGTATGGGATTGAGCAAGAATACACATTGATGCAAAAGGATGTGAACTGGCCAATTGGTTGGCCTGTTGGTGGCTTCCCTGGGCCTCAGGTAAATCTAGTCATCATCTGTTCCTAATGTTACCACAACACAAACTTGACATATCAATGTTTTTTGTTTGGTTGAAACAGGGACCTTATTACTGTGGTGTCGGAGCTGACAAAGCCATTGGTCGTGACATAGTGGATGCACACTACAAGGCGTGTCTTTACGCTGGTATTGGCGTTTCTGGTATAAATGGAGAAGTCATGCCTGGTCAATGGGAGTTCCAAGTCGGTCCTGTTGAGGGTATTAGTGCCGGTGATCAAGTCTGGGTCGCTCGATACCTTCTCGAGGTAATACTATACTTTAACCGGGTTCTGTTGCTGAATCCAAAGCTTCAAATTTTGCTAATGTCATCTTCTCTTTTGACAGAGGATCACTGAGATCTCTGGAGTGATGGTCAGCTTCGACCCAAAACCAGTCCCAGTGAGTGTCTTACTAGTATCTAATGCTTCCATATGCAAATAACAACTAGTTAAGTCTTAGTAGTAACATATTTAAATCGGTTCAGGGTGATTGGAATGGAGCTGGAGCTCACTGCAACTACAGTACAAAGTCAATGAGGAACGATGGAGGATTAGAAGTGATAAAGAAAGCAATAGGGAAGCTTCAAGTGAAACACAAAGAACACATTGCTGCTTACGGTGAAGGCAATGAGCGTCGTCTCACAGGCAAGCACGAAACTGCAGACATCAACACATTCTCATGGGGAGTAGCAAACCGTGGAGCATCAGTTAGAGTGGGACGTGAAACAGAGAAAGATGGTAAAGGTTACTTCGAAGATAGAAGACCAGCTTCTAACATGGATCCTTATGTCGTCACTTCAATGATCGCTGAAACCACCATCCTTGGCTGATGATATAGTGCCATTCATCTCTCAAAATCCCCAACTTTGTTTCCTTTGTTATTGCAGATTTTCTATTTGAAACATATTTCTTAGCTTATCGTGATCTAGCTACTGTCGCATTTGATGTCTTGTTTCAATAAACTTTTTATAATTATCTTTTTCGTGATAGGATAACAAGTAACAATATTCGGCCGACGTCTCGGTGATCGAATTTGTCAAGGAGTAGTTTGATAAGATTTTTGTGATTTGTGATAAATAATAGTACGAATTTTATTGAAGATAAAATCGAATATTCTCAACAATAATAAAACAAATAAAAGACTGAATTCCAAGGACGAAGGATGGTGGAATATTAGGTGGGAACAGCTTAACGCTAGTCATGGGCACTTTACTCCTACTCTCATGCATTGAATTTCGCGACTTCATTTCGGCCCAATAGGAAAAATTAAAAATTAAAAGAAAAGCCAGTATTTATTTATTTATTTATTGTGAATGGGATATTCATGACTTTACCTTCACATGAAGTGTAATGACATTACTCACTTTTAAAAGTTAATGACGAAAAGTAGTGTAATAGGGATTCCTATGTTTTGGCAAAAGTCATACAAAACACAAGTACATTGTTTTGTACCTCGGTGGATAGTATAGTAGTATCACCACTTTAATTATTGCACCCATTTGCATACTACTTTCTTTATAAAGTAAGATTTAATTTAACAAAAAATCATGACTCCCAACCCACTTGATCTCGCTTTTAAATAAAGATATTTAAAGTTATGATCGATGTTCTCGACCAACCTAGAAAAGACAAGCTTTTGATTGGTGATCTATGGAATTATGACAATTATATTCTTTATAGTATATATATTTCTAAATACTGTAACTAGTTCAACTAAGTCAAAGTGTATCCACTCCTTGTATAACAGGAGGCTGAATAATTCTCATTAGAAGTTTAACAGTATTTATACAAGGTATGCACTCGTAGGGTTATAATCTAAATTACACATTTATTCTTATATGTTTATACTCTCCTTCGAAATGGAACGACTGGAACCATTCCAACCTTGTTTTTCAATTCTAGAAAACATGGCCATAACATGGCTGCATCGGCTGGTTGATCTTTTGTGGAGATCTGTGTTATCCGTAAAGCATCTGATCTGATATTGTCCTGCATAAAATGATAATCAAACGCATGTATTTCATTTTTTTGAGCGAAAAAATTGGGTTGGCATATAAGTATGTTACACTTAGATTGTCACAATATATAACATGTGTAGATAGCAAATCAATCTTCAATTCCGAGAGCAGTGAACAAACCCAAAGCCACCGAAGTTCAGATGTTGTGAATGCTACTGCTCGATACTCTATTTCAATTGATGATCTTGCAACTTTTTTTTGTTTATTGAACTCCATGAGATTGGTGTGCTGCCGAAATTATATAATGTATACATTTTTTTGACACAAAGTCATCACTATCACCTGCCCAATATGCATCCAATTAAGCATGGATAGAGATATAAGAGTTGGCCCTTATGTACAAGCCATGTGTAAAAGTACCTGCCAGATAACGAAGGACACACTCGGAAGCTTGCCAATGTAAGTTTGTAGGTGTGTGCATGTACTGTGAGAGCTTGTTAACCACATAGCTAATATCTAGTTGAATGAATAATAAATATTGGAGGCTACCAACTAGTTGTCTGTACTCTCTCGGATCTGCAAGTTGTGTACTGACAATAATTGTAAGCTTGGGGTGAGGAGCCATTGGTGTTGTGACTGACCGAGCATCTAACATGTAATATTTATGCAGCAAATCAATGAGGTATTTATGTTGCATTAGATGCATATCTTTTGAAGATCGAGTCACTTATATGCCAAGAAAGTAGTGTAAGTCTCCCATATCTTTGAGAGAAAACGTCGTTGCCAGATGTTGAATCACACTGTTTACAGCTTATGTTTTGTTTCCAGTGAAGATAATGTATATGCAGTAGAGTTCTCAAAACCTGGTTAAACTAGAAACGATTGTAGCTCCTTATATCATGTCATAGGCGCTTGTTTCAGTCCATACAAGGCTTTATTCAATTTTCAAACATAGTGTGTTGATCCTTGTCGATGAATCATGGTGGTTGAGATACATACACCTCATCTATTAACTTTCCTAGGAGAAAATCATTATTAACATCAATTTTTTCTGAGACACCAATTATTACTCATTGCTATATTAAGAAAGACACAAATTATTGTTGATTTTACCACTGGGCTAAATGTTTCAGAGTAATCAAGTCCATATTCCTGATTGTAGCCACATGCAACTAACCTAGCTTTGTGGCAGTCAACATTATAAGTTGGATTGAATTTCAGTGTGAATATCAACTTAGTTGAAATCACGTTTTGATGAGGTTCTAGTGGAACTAGATCGAAAGTGTTTGTGGTTCGATTAGAAGAGAACCCTTTGTAACAGTGATAAGGTTGAGTTTATGCAAAGATTTTGTAATCTTATCATTTCCTCGAGTTCTCATTGGATGTTCCGTATCGGACTGGACTCACCAGCTGCCAGCGTTGAGGATGGTGGTGAAGGCACTATCGAATTTGATTTGCGCGGGATGCAGACGGTGAGAGGGAAGTGTGACAACCCTAACTCGTGATGCCTATGTCCGGATTCGATTCACTTTGGTCTTGGGCAGACCAAACACTTAGTCAATTTTCGGTTCTTTCTTTTACTTAGTCGTTTTCGAGTTTTTGACAGTTTTATAAGCCCAAAAACGTATGCATAAACTAATCAAGAGGTTCTAGTACAACAAGTTTGCAAGAATGTTTAAATTGTATGTGTCTAGACCTAGTTTATCCTAGTCTTATTCCATCCTTCCTCCCTCTCGCCTCGATCTCGCTCCTATTTAGCCACTTTCACGGTCCTTAGGTAAATCACCTACAATCACGCAGATTGGGTAAGCAAACGAATTTGCTTAGTGAGTCGATCATTCCGTCCCACTAGGCCAAACCAGAAACGTATCAAACAATAACACAATCAAGTCAGAGAACAACATTATTCATGCTCAAAGTTCGATCAAAGTTGCTGCCTTGGTTTCCCAGATTCACCCGAATCAACCAAAACAACAATCATGAATGGAAAACAGTAATTTTTCACTCATTATATCCAGTCAATCACACAATCCTAACCTTTCTATGACTTAATCCCACTATTGCCCGAAAAAGCACCCATTATCACCTCAACGGTCCCGAAAACTCACTTTTACCTTAGCCTATTATGATACCTCTTTATGCGATTTCAGTCGGATCCTATCTCGATCACTCTTGATCCGTCATTTCTCTTGTTCGAAACGATCACAATCGGCCTTAGAGCTCTTCACAAAGAATTCTGATCTTAACTTAGAGTTTTTCGTGAAAAATAGGGTTGCGGCGGTTTTTAGCTCTATTTATAGGGTTTTGGGTGGAAAACCCTAACCCTACTTCGCCCAGGATGGGCCAAATTCAAGCCCACTTATGTTGGACCAAATCCAACCTGCGGGTTACTTATGTCCTGGACCAACCCATGATCGGTCCAACCACTTCCAACTATCACTCCCTCAGTTCGGACATTTCACTCCCTGTCCGAACACTTCACTACCTGTCCGAACTCACTACCTGTTCAGACACTGTCACTCCCTTGTTCGGGCACTGTCACTCCCTTGTCCGAATTTCATGGACTTGTCCGATTTTTTCACTGACTTGTCCGAAATTCTAGGGACTTGTCCGAATTTCCCTCTGCCTTGTCCGAATTTCCAGGGATTTGTCCCGAATTCCCACAGACTTATCCGACAAAAATCCCTATCCTTCCTTATTTCCCATCCCAACTCTCCCTTATCCCTCGAACCCATCCGGAATCAGCCGAAGGGTACGCGGAACGCGGGTGTTACAAGAAGCCTCTGCTGTGGAAGCCAACTCTTGTAAAACTGGGCTTGGATTCGTGTGGCCCAAATCTGGTGATTCAAGTTGAGTAGTTGTAGGGTCCACGATGAGAGTAGGGCCTGTTGTAGTATAGGCCCATGAGAATTATGAGATCTCAATGCTGTTACAGGTAACAAAGACGACGATGGTGGAGTTAACGACAGAACAGGCGGAGGAGCTGAGCACGAGGGCCAACTCGGACCCAACGGAGCCGACGTGAGCTGAAGAGTAGCCAGACATGGATTTTGGGTGTGTGGGTCAGTGTTGGTGGTGGTTTGGGAAGGATTTTCTGTGTTAATTGGATTCAATTTGTGGTTGAAATGGATAATGATCTTCCACATATCGGACACGGCGTGAAGTATAGATGCGTCCAGTGGCTGGGTTGAGGCAAAAATAAGCATTATGCGTCAAGGAGCATACAAGGAAGACACACACATCAGATTTAGCTTCAAGTTTATGATGAGTGTATGGTTTGAGCCAAGGAAGCACAAACAGCCACAAACCCGGAGCTTGAGATAGTTCGGTTGATCATGAAGAAGTTCCAGATATGGTGAGAGATTCTCCAAAACTGGTGTGGAGGAGTCTATTAATGAGATAGACTGTTGTGGCAAAGGCGTAGGGCCAATATTCAAGAGGTAATGATGCTTGACTCATTAGTGTTAGACCCGTTTCTATGATATGTCTGTGCTTTCTTTCTAAAACTCCATTATGCTAAGGTGTGTGGTGGACTAGTGAGGTGAGATATATACCATGCGTAGCTAAATAGTTGTGTAGGGCTATGTATTCACCGCCATTGTCTGAGTATAGGTGTTGAATTTTCGTCTGGAAGCGAGTTTCCACTAATTCTTTGAAAGCAGTGAATGTGTTGTGGACTTGGGATTTGTTTTTCAGTGGGTAAAACCAGGTGTAGCGGGTAAAGTGGTCAATAAATATAACGTAGTATTTGTAGGAATCAATTGAGGTGATGGGTGAGGTCCAAACATCTGTTAAATATATTGGAGAGGAGTTGTAGAAGTGATTGTATTGTGAGCAAAAGAGAGTTTGTGACTTTTATTCAAAAAACAATCTGAACATGAAACTGGTTTTTGACTTGAATTGGAAACACGTAAAGAGAAGGTTGAGATAACAGAAGTTAAGACTGATGTGGATGGATGACCAAGTCTAGAGTGCTAGAACTGAAGGATGGTTTTGGGGAGTTGGTGAGGTGAAGTGGGAAGCAATGGAGGTTGGAGTTGTTGGCCACTCATACAGCTCATTCTCAGCTCTGCCGTGGAGTAATGGAGCCCCCATGTTGAGATCCTTCATCTGAAGCGAAGCCGGAAAGAATTCAACAGAGACCTTGTTAGTATTACACAAACGGTAAACTGAGACCAAGTTCTTGTGAATATTTGGAAAATAAAATATATCTTGCAGTTTCAATGGATGAGTAGGAGTAGAGAGTGATGTGGAACCCGTATGTCTGATAGGCAGTGAGGAGCCATCGACAATAGTCACTTCCTCTCCCCCATTATAAGGCTGATGAAGAGCCAAATTGTTGGGATCGATGGTCAAGTGATGTAAGGCACTGCTGTCTAAGATCCAGTTGTTTAGATTGTAAGGTTGTGCAACTGCCATATTAGCTCGTGGTTGCCAGTTATTTGGAGATGAAATCTGTGGCAGATTGTTGTTAACACTAAGAAGATGAAGTTGGGAACAACTGCGAGCACTGTGGCCATGTACTCCACAGATTTGGCACTTCCCTTGGTGCCCTCTTGGATGAGTTTGAGAAGATGTTTGCGGCTGTGAGTAGTTTTGTGAGTAGTTTTTCTGCCAGTTCTGGTTCTGATTATGAGAGGTGTTTTGCTGCCAGTTTTGAGAGCCACGAGAGTTAGATTTGTTCTAAGTGTTTCGTGTGTTGTTAGGAGGTCCACGATACGACTCAACATTTGCAGTTGCAGGGAATGACGTCGCAGGAGCTGCAATTTGAAGCTTAATCTCGTGATTGATTAGCTTATCATGAAGCTAATGAATCGTTAGAGTAGTGTCACGTCCTTCAACTCGGTCAACCATTTATTTGTATTCATCAGGCAACCCTTCCAATATGTGTTGAATCTTGTCTTCCAGATCTGGTGGTTTTGCCAAGAAGTGCCAATTGATCAAAACGGGTAATTAAACCTTAAATGTACTCATCTATCGACCTTTTTCCTTTTGTCCATTGCTTGACTTGTTGGCGTAGTTGTTTAAGATGTCCTCTGCTTGGTTTTGTGTATGTACCCGAGAGAATTGACCATATATGGGCAAAAGATTCAGCTGTTGCGAGTATAGCTTGAATGGTATTGTTTATAGCACCTAAAAGTGCACTGTAAATGAGTTGATCTTGCCTTTTTCAGATGGTGAATGCGGGGTTTGGAGTAACGGTTGTACAGTTGGTGAGAGTATGAATTGGAAATTGAGTAGATTTATCAAGGAAACTGGACAACTCATATCCATCAAGTAGAGCATGGATCTGTCTAGAGCACATGAGGAAATTGGAGGAGGTGAGCTTTGTGACATTTATCATATTGACGTTGAGAATAGTGATGTTCTCAGAGACTGAAATTGTTTCGTTAGGAGAGGTAGGAGAACTTGAAGCCATGAGAGAAGGTAGGTAGAAAAACTTAAAAGATTTGAAAAATTTGAGATTAAGTATTGATATTCTGATACCATGTATACTAAGAAGCTGAATAATTCTCATTAGAAGTAATAATAATATCTATACAAGATACGTACTCGTAAGGTTATAATCTAAATTACACATTTATCCTTATATGTCTATACTCTTGAGTTTTATAATTAGATTGCGATTCATGTTTTCCACAGGGATAAAGCAATTCTACATGTTATAAACATTTCAAATGAAAAGAAAATAAAACATTGATTTTACAAGGGTTGTTGGATACTAATCCGGACGAGTCCTCATACAGAAATATTTGTTTGTATTGACATTAAGAATTTGGACATTTGAAATGTGTTTCACTTGTCTGATTACATGTAGTTGACATAGTAAAGATCAAATAATTAAAATATATTAAGACATGAGTGATATAATAAAATAAATTACAAAATTTGGAAAATAATAAAGAAAGATAACTTTTATATATCAAAAAATATTATAACCCAAACATAAATATAACTTAATTACATTTAATTTTAAATTTGCAACCTAATCATATAGGCAAGTAGCATTTAGCCTAGTGACAGGTGGTAAGTCCACAAGAGGCATGCGCACTTGCACATCCTGGGATCGAGTCCCCCCGCTTGCATTTGCAAAAACTTGGTTAATGGACCGGCCATTTGTGGGCCCAATATTGACAAAAAAAAAACCTAATCATATATAACTTAACATTCAATATTCAATTTTATAATATTTAAACGGTAAGTAATACCAGTAATGCATTTAAATATGTAATCATATAATTTTTTTTTCTTACATACCATTGATACATATTAAAGTAGATGAATATAATATATATATATATATATAATTAACTTATAATGTAATAAATATTATAAAATGTATGTGAAAACAACAAAAATAATATATTAAATAAGAAAATGGTTTCACCAGCATGGTTCCTTTATATGTATAAAAAAAATTACCAATAAAAAAATCAGTATTTTTTCCACCAGCATGAATTTCTGCAAAATTTACAAAGTGTAAGCAAGTTATATCAAGAGGAAACTCCGGATTTGGCTTAATCCATGTAGTGTCTGCCATAATAATTTTATAAGGGTTGATGCTCGTTTTAAAACGACCGCCCAACAGGAGACATTTTGAAACTGGTAACTATGATAGCATAATCAGTCAATAACGCTTGGTATTTCTTGATTAGTTCTTTTTTACGGTCATGTGCATCTTGTTGTTCTAGAAAAAAAAAACAAAAATAATATAATAATAAGTTGTTAGCAAACGTAAAATACCCAACTTTGAATTATTAAAAATCTAATTAAACACTTTTGAAATACCTTTTCATCAGCAACACCAACTTCTATAGTTTCAACATCGTTGATGAAACTTTTCCATTTTTTAATTACTTTTACGTTGATCTTCCATGTGGTTTTGTAGGATTTCAGATTGGAGATGAGATTAAAGGTAACCATTTAATTAAAAAATCAGTAGAAGAGAAGATGTATTATAAAGTTTTAGAAGTACTTCAAATCGGATGTGGAGTCTTAGGCTTTGGGTAAGGTAGGTTCAATTCCAAATATAATTTTAACTAATAAAACTCCTATTATGATATCATATTAAAAGTAGATGATTACGTTACAAATTTATTTCTTTTGAATACAAAAGAATACATAGTAGTGCACGGAAATTGATTAAGTATAATGAGCATTAATTTTCATATTAAATTTTTCCATAATCGTATAAATCATATTTGGTAAAAATGTCTGCAATTTATCAATTACGTACCATAAATATATCTTTGAATTAGATTCATCAATTAATACGGTAATCACGTGAATTTATTTCAGTATGTAAGCAAAAATCTATGTGATATAGAGGATTACTAATAAACCAACTTATTTAAATACTAACTTCCTTATTTACTAAACTATTATTTATTGTTTAAATACGGTAATCACATGAAATATTTTATTTTATTTATGGATATAGAATAATCCATAAAAGATTATAATATTATGTATTTCTTTTTATTAATTTATTTTTCATAATTAATAAATATTTATGTTATTAAATATTGAACTTCCTTATTTATTATATATGATTTTGTGAGATATCGAATATATTTATTAATAAATAAAGAATTATTTTGTGAGATATTCAATATATCGAATAAGGAATATAGAAAATATTTATTAATAAATATTTATGTTATTGAATATTGAACTT
>JAKUCM010010083.1:0-18016 GCA_023374145.1 Lepidium sativum
ATTTGATCTGATTTAAATTTCGGATCATCGCTTAAAGGGATAACACAATTTTACCATTAATAAAGTTTCATTTTTTTTTCTTCTACTATTAATTTTTTCGTCTAATTGACTCAAAAATATAGCCAAAATTTTCCAATAGAAACTGGCAATAGTCAAACTCACCATCTAATGGTAAACTAGATCAGAGATAAATTAATTAGACTATTGGTTTTTTAGCTACTTTTCTATTATAAAAAATCTAATAACATTTGATGTACATTTTTATAAATTTTTAAAGTTATATTTTTAAAATCTAATAGTATAGTTTTCAGGATTTTTAACCCTTAAAAAATATAAAAACGGGCTTCTTTTTTTCTTCATATATAATATGTCACTATCTGGAATTTATATCAGTTTTGCTGTATTTTAGTTCAATATGTTGCTTCTAGAGTTATGTAGGAAAAAAGCATCTTTTTGGTTTTGTTAATCCAAAAAAGTTATTGACAAAAAAGGCAAGAAACAGGATATAGAAATTATCAAATGTCTTAAAAGAACCTATTTTATATTGGAATATTTTCCTAACATTACTAGATATTTTCTCAAAAGAAATGATCTTGTATTTTTATGAAAAGAATCAACAGTTTTTATTATGATAGTACGGAACGGTTCCAAAAGATAAATACTAACCTAGAAAGTCTAGTAATATATGTTAAGTACCTTTCTAATAGATACAAAACATTTTTTTTTCCAATCATGAGAATTTTTATTAAGATGTAGAATTTTAATTTGCATATGTTTGTTTTTTAACAACATATTAACGATATTGTCATTGGTTATCTATAATGAATATTTGCTTGATTTAAAGCTTCAACGAATTAGTTAAATAAATAACTTAAAATTTAAAGGTTTAATGATTCACGTAAACATCAAGTATTGACCGACCTAAACTTTCTATAAAACGGGACTTAACAGGTTGATAGGATTAGAGAGAAAAAAATTGAGAATAACAGAAAGATCAATTCATGATTTTTAGATTCTTAGATGAATTGATATCAGTTCCTCATCTCGAAACATCTTTTTCTTCTCGCCAATTCTTCTCAATCATAGAGCTTTGATACTCATTTTTGGATGCTCAATCGTTGAGTCACAGAGTTAATGCTGAGTTAACTTCATCCTTGGAATCAAACATCGATTAGGGTGAATAGTCTTCTCTTCGACTCTCTATTCATTATCTCTCTCATCTCTTTATCTTCATACTCTATTCTTGAGTTCTAACAATCTTGAGAGAGCTAATCCTTTAGAACTAGAAGAAGTATGTCTAAGTTTTATGCAGTTCCTAAACTTCAACCTATCTTCGGTGGAAACTATCACCGATGGGCCGAAGAAATGATTTTCTTCATTCAAGAACTTGGAAAGATGTGATCTTTCGAAGCCAAACACTGCTCACAGAAGCCAACGATGTACGATGGGTCTGTCAAATTTCAGTCTAGCAAGACAAAACATGAAGAAAAGAAAATAAGATACAATCCATAAGAATAGTCTGATGAAGATAAGCGTGAAGAATATGGGAGTATTAAAGATCGATGGAATGACGGTACAATCGTTTGTGGCTGGCAAAAAACAGTTTAAGAAATGTATGCAACAAATCTCTAAGACACCCAATACTCCTCATATATTCGGTTGCATCAACACTTTTCTCTTCATCCGATTTGGTTAGCTTCAAGTTCTTATCCATTGGTACTTGACATGTATTGCAGCCATCCATGCTAGTCTCGCTCAGAATTTTCTTTGCGTATCGGTCTCGGCAGCATCCGAAAACGTTTGAGAATCTGAGGTCTCGTCGGTTCCGTCAACAGCAGCCGCTACATGAGAGTCCGAGGTTTGATATCCTTCCTCGTACGTGGCCTCATTCATCCTCATGTCCTCTTCGTCTTCATCTAGTGTCTCAACATCAAACGTACTAGGAACGTTACTCAAGTTCGGCGTTGACTTGCACCAGTCCCATGGTCTTTATTCATTAAACACAACGTTCCTACTTACTACAATTCTCTTAGTAGTAGGGTTAAGCAATCTGTATGCTTTGACCCCGGTTCGATTCTCAAGTGAACTAGCATTTGTGATCTATCATCAAGCTTTCTTCTCCCTACATGTTCCGTCCTTGCATGAGCAACACACCCAAATACCCTTAAATGCTCAAGATTCGGCTTTCTATTTTTGAACATTTCATACGGTGTTTTCTCTACTAACAACCTTGTAGCTAACCTATTTATTAAATAGGTAGCATGTCGAACTGCCTCCCCCCATAACTCATGCGGCATACTCATGTGTTTTAACATGCTCCGGGTCATCTCTAACAACGTACGGTTTCGCCTCTCGACCACCCCATTTTGTTGTGGTGAGTACGGAGCAGTCAAGTGTCTTTGGATCCTGTGTCTACGACAAAAATCTTGGAACTCAATGGACATAAATTATCCACCTCTATCCATCCTTAATGTTTGAATCACCTCCTTTGACTCTTGTTCGGCCAAAGCCTTGAAAGTTTGAAACTTCTCAAACGCTTCGCTTTTCTCCTTTAGTAAGGTTGTCCACATATAACGTGAGTAGTCATCAATAAGAACAAATACGTACCTCTTGAGAGATGGTGTCTTGGGTGTGATGGGTCCGCATAGATCTCCGTGTATTAACTCGAGAGATCTCGTGGCTTGGAACTTGGATACGTGTGGAAACGATTTCCTAGCTTGCTTTCCCCGAAGGCATGATTAACACGTTTCTTTCTCAATGTTAAACTTCGGCAAGCCATCTACCAATTCTTTGTTTATCATGGCCTTCATGGTTTCTGGATTTACGTGACCCAATCGTGCATGCCACTTCACCGACTCATTGGAGCACACCAAGTGCAAATGTTCTGTAACCTTGGCCTCTAGAATGACCTTATAAAGTCGATTCTTAGACCGGGTCGTGGTTATAATCATCTGGCCTAATCTGTCACTCACAACCAGCACATCCTTTTTCATCGTTACTTCACAACCAGACTTCGTTGCTTGACCAAGACTAATGATATTACTTTTCAACTTAAGAATGTAGTACACATGATGGAGAAACTTCATCTCTTTGTTCTTTAGTACGAAATAGATTGATCCTCGACCTTTAATATCAATCCTTGAGTCATCTCAGAACTTGACTTTCCCGGTTACACTCTCATCCATAGAGACAAAGAACTCACAGTTTCCACACATGTGAATACTAGCAACGTTACAAAGATACCACGTTCCCTTTGAATCCTGATTTTCTTCAAGTATACTTGGGGTTACCTTATTCTCATTTAAGTATACAACTTCATTCATCATCAATGTATCGGCCTTTAGTGTGTCTTCATCTCTTACCTCCTCGGTTTCTTGCAGTTTCAGCAAGCTATCCGGACAGTTTACAGCGTAATGGCCTTTCTTATCACACTTGAAACACGTTATGCTAGCCTCAAGTTTGAGTAAACGATCGGGACAATTTGATGCATTGTGACCTTGTTTCTCACATCGAAAACATGTGACTCTATTCTCTCGTTCTCTATCGTTCCATTGACGATTCGATTAGTTCCGGATCGGCCTCGTCCTCGTCCTCTTCCACCATACCGGCCACCTCTTCCTCTTCCACGATGACCACTATTGCTCTCTTCCGAATTCGCATACATGAGCTTATCTTGCTCCTCTTGTACCTCATCCTCGGAACTAATTCTTTCTTCGTATGATTTTAATCTCCCAACAATATCTTTGAAGTTTGTTACCTTTAGATCGAGTACTTGTTCTAGAGATGCTACGATATGTATATACCTAGTCCGTGGTAGACTCTTCAGAAATTTTTTTACAAGCTTGGTTTCTTCGATTGTCTCACCAAGCGAAGAAGTTTTGGATGCAATTTCTGAAAGTTTTCCCACAAATGAATCCATCGTATCGGTATCTTTCATCTTAAGTCGATCGAATTCTGCCATTAGGGTATGAAGTCTAGCTTCTTTGACACGTTCGGCTCCAACATATCTTGTCTTAATTTCCTCCCACACAGCTTTCACTTGTTCTAGTTCCCTAACTTGCAGAATTAACGACTCGGGTATTGACTGAAACAATAATGCGATAGCCATGTTGTTCTTCTTCCCCGAGTTCTCTCCTGTCTCAATCGCTTCCCATACCTCATTCACCTTGAGGGCGATCTTCACTCGAATCGCGCAAACCGTATAGTTATCTTTGGTGAGCATCGGAAATTTAATTTGAGACAAACTCCCTCCAGCCTTCATCGTGACCATGCTCTCCCTACTCGAAGTCTCTTCTTCGTCTTCGAACTTCTTTCCATCGTCATCCTTTCCCATGTTTCTTCACGGCTCTGATACCAAATCTCGAGTGCAAGCAAAACGTTAGTAACACAATCGATTTCAATAACTTATGCTCGACAAGTTTGAATCACAAAGTAACAAGAAATTTTCTTCTTATTAATCTCAACAAAGGAAAATATCTCAAACCCTTACAATCCCACAAATCTCTCAACAACTTAAATTTCTGTATCTTCTCATATATATACCCTCAACAAAACCAAACCAATAAGGAAAAGATAAAGATTTAAACCAAACTAAAAACATAACTTAAACCAAAGACTAACTTGGTTCTCAAGTAATCTTAAGCTTAACCAACATTTTAAACTTCCTAACAGCCTTTGTAGACGTATTCATTCCCTCCTAACCAGATTACGGTGAGACTCTAATGATGGCAAGAGGAAGATGTGTTGGGTAGCATGGAGGAAGCTTACAAAAAACAAACAAGATAGAGGCCTAGGACTCACAGAGATAAATGCCTTCAATGATGCTTTCCTAGCAAGGAACAGCTATAGGATTCTGCAAAATCCTGGAAGTCTCCTAGGCCGAGTTTTCCTAGGCAAATATGCCACTCAAAAACACTTCATGGACTGCAAACTAACAAAGACAGTATCACAAGGTTGGAAGGGTATTTTAATCGGATGTGAACTACTAAAAGAAAATTGCGGAAATGAAATAGGTAATGGAGAAGATACTTACTTATGGTTGGATAAGTTGTTACCATCTGCGAAGATAACCAACCTTTTTGGACCCATCAACAAAGGACAAGACAACGTAAGAGTCTCCTCGCTTCTCAACCCTGATACCCACTCCTGGAACCTGGCAAAAATCAGAGAAACGATACCAGAATTAGAGAAGGATATACAATGCATCTAGCCAAGCCTTCATAATGCACCTGATCAGACTATATGACTTCATACTGACTCAGGAAAGTACATGACCAGATCGGGTTATTATGCACGAGTTAACACATCCGTTATTAACGCTTCAAGTGACAATTCACAAACCTTTGACTGGAAGAAAGAAGTTTGGAATATCAAAACCTCACTGAAGCTTAAAATGTTTCTCTAGAGAGCGATCCAAAAAGCCTTACCTTTAGGGGAAAACCTCGCACCAAGAAATATATCAGTTCATCTCCTCTGTAGCCATTGTGGAGAGCCAGTGACGACATGTGTTCTTCCACTGCCCTTTTGCAATGGATATTTGCTGAACATCCCAATAACAACACTACCAACCTTCGAAACATTCATAAGTTTCCAAGAAGCTCTAATTTGATCTATAAATCTGATTTGTCTCCTTCTAGTTTGTTTTGCCTCATATCCAATTTCCCTGGATTATTTGGAACATATGGCTGGTTAGGAACCAATTACTCCTTGAAAAATGGACTTCTACATAAGAGATCTCAAAGATCTTCAAAGTCGCCAAAGAATGGAAACAAGCTCATGAAACAAAGTCGATCTCAACTCCAAGTACAATATTGGCACGCAGAATCTTTGATGGCGGGACTTGGATGGTGGAGCTCCTCCTCTTCAACCTATCGCCTAGAACAAGACAACACAGTAGCGGAAGGTTTAACGGTGCATGAAGCCCTCTCGTGGGCAAAGAATCATGGCTTTAGAAAGATTGTTATCAACTCTGACTCACTATCATTGATGAAGACAATCAACTGAAAGGATTCAATCAAGATTCTTCACGGTATTGTATCCGACATTCGGATTCTATATCTTAATTTCGAAGAAATTAGTTTTCAATATGTTAGTAGGTTGGACAACATTAAAACTGATTCTCTAGCAAAAAGGTGCTCCTAGAGGCCTAATTGTTTGTATCCACTTAATTTCTAAAAACATGATTGAAGCATCTGTTGCCTAAGAAAAAGAAACGAACACAAGAAAATGGTTTTGAAAGGATTACTAAGAAAATAATTATTATTATTCCGGGCCAGAAGAACTAAGCCAACAGGAAAAAAAAAACTGCTAAACCAACTATAGTGAATGAAAGCACCCCCACATGTGAATATCTAGGATCATAAACCGGCACAAAACTAGATCTCACACATTTTCTAAAAATGGCGAAGTAAAAAAAAAACAATCGAATGATACCTTGATTGAAATCTTAGAGAGACTAGACCATAATCATGTATTGAAAGTAAAGAAAAGGAGAGAAGCAACCTCAAACGGGAGATACCAAATTTAAAAGAGAATAACAACAAATCAAACTGGAGAGATGAAAGAAATACTCAAACCAGTGGAAGCATTTGAGCAGAGTTTAACTAAACTAATCATAACCAAGCCATAATTGGGCCTACACCAAACAACCTAAACAACAAAACCAGATTAACTAAACGAGAATCTTAAACGAACAAAAAATAAAAGGGAAACTAGATTAAATAGGAAGATGACCGATGATAAGAGCATTGGTCTAGGTACAAACTCCAACGATGAATTTCCTGTGACCGTAGGGAAATGTGAAATTGCATCAGAGTTGTTGTGGCGAAGCTTTTGTGGTCCCACGACAGAGCTGTTGAGACCCCAAGACAAAAACCGAGACCCTATGAGCACCTCCTCCAAGACAAAGCACCTTAGAGCATCTCCAATGGTGCTTTAAATGTCTCTTCAAACTCTATATTTGAAGAAAAACGTTTTCCAATGGTGCTTCAAATCTCTCTTCAAATTTGAAGATCTTCATTTTTTTCTTCAAATTTGAAGGATCTTTATTTGTTTCTTCATATTTTAAAATCAGATTTTTTATTTACAAAATGATCCTTAAACTTTTGTTGCTTTATTTTTATACATAACTAAAGTTTTTCAATATTATTGAAACAAAAAAAACCAACATGTTTGATGATTCAAACCAACACCAACATATTATTTGACTAAAGTTTTTGTCAAAACATAACTTAAAATACATAATTATCATTAAAATTTTAAATAAAATATCATAAACATCAAGAACTATCAATCTAATAATCTGATAGATTGTTTCCATATCCATTAATATTTTCAAAGTATTGTCCAAAAGAAGTAGATGTCATAAGAGCTTCTTGATCAACTTTTTTTCTTAAAATACTTGTTTGTTAAGCTTCAATATGTGCACGGATATTTGGATTTGCTATGGTATTTAAGTTTTGGAATAAAACTTTATTGTCTTCTCTAAATTCTTTTAGTGCAAAATTTTTATTCTGAAGATCAATAATTTTTTGTCTTTGTGAACTTGTCTTTTGTAGTTGCTCCAACAGTCGTGTATTTCCTTCTTCGAAAGTCTTCATAGCATCTGATGTTTGATCACTAACTTTCCTTTTGAGTTTAGATTTCTTAATTCCACTTGGTCGTTGAAATGGAGACCCACCAAGAATGTCATCTTCATCATCTAAATTTAGAGAAAACCACTACAAGAAAACACGCATTTTGCGATGGCAAAAGGCATTGCAAGGCTGTCGCAATAGGCAAAAAGAAACGCCCTTGCGATGGCAACATAAATGTCGCAATTTGCGTGTCGCAAACATAGATTCGTAGCATAGACGTCGCAAGCCTTGCGAGGGAAAGAAAACATCGCAAAGGCCTAGCATAACAGCGTGTCGCAAAGGCCTAGCAAAGCCTGCGACTCCCTTGCGGGAGCTCGACCTGCGACTCCCTTGCAAGGGCGGGCCATACGAGGGCCTTGCGGGAGCCAGGCCTGCGACTCCCTTGCAAGGGCGCGTCTGCGACGGCTTTGCGGGAGCACGGCCTGCGACTCCCTTGCAAGGGCGCGTCCTGCGACGGCCTTGCGGGAGCGCGACCTGCGACTCTGTTGAAAGGGCGCGTCCTGCGAGTTCGTTGCGAGAACCCATCCTGCGACTTCTTTGCGACGCCTTTATAATTTATTAAAAATTAAAAAAATATATTTTAAATATTTTAAATAATAAATTAAAACTAAAAAAGTTTTTCTCAAATTAAAAATATTTTTAAATAAAATAAATTACAAAATGTTTTTGATAAATCAGAAATCTTGTGAGCGGTCTAAATTTCCCGACCCGGATCCGGTGTCTTCGTCTGCAGCGTTGATTTCGGCAAATGCATCAACTAGCTCTGGATCCTTCTTGGCGAGTATAGACCACAAACGATCATAGGTCGTGATCTTCTTCTTAGCTTTGGCAAGCTCGGTGTTTGTCCGATCCAACTCTTGGGTCTGACGGTCGACAATTTGCTGCAGGTCACTGGTTGCCGCAGATGATTGGGAGAATCCTTCTGGTGAGATACACTGCTCAATCCTGGACCCAAGAGAACCTGTTCCAAATATTCTCCTTTTTTTACGGGGAGCGATCTAATAAAAGAATAACAATATTAAGTTAGTTTAATTTAGCAAAAATATAAGTAAGAAGAAAAATTTAAAATGTAGTTTACCTCGGAGTAGATCTGGTTCTTTTGCGCCGTAGATAATCCCCCAGATGCTGAGCTCTCATCACCGCCCTCTTGAGTCAATTCCTGCAACTTTGCAGTGACGTCGTTGTAAAGCTTCTCGGATTCTTTGTCAACAAATTCTCCGGCCTTGTTCCGCTTGGTGATGTACAGAGTGCCTAGGATATCAGGGTGCGTGTCCCCCGATTCCTCTTGCTGTGAAATTGTAAATTAAAACAATTATTGTTTAAATAAATATAAATTATATGTAAAAATATTTACCAGTTTGCGGGCCCGAGCTTTGAACGATGTTCTGCCCGAGCAATGTTTGTGGGGACCGGTCCCATCAGGGTCAGCTAACCGAGCTGCTCGACAGCTTGCGCTTTTCTTCTGAGACTTAGGATCCTCCCAGTAGCGAATCAAGCCTTCCCAGACCGAATCTTTGAACCACTGTGGCATTGCCTTGTTGCCCTTCTTCTTCCACTTACTCTTCCATCGACCCACCTGATCGTTCATCCGTCTACGCAAGACCGCCTCGAACTCTTTCCGGACTAGACCGGTAATAGAAACTTCCCAGTGAAAACGTTGCTACAAAAAAGAATGTAAAATTATAAGAATGAAAGTGTAAAATTCTTATAAACAATAAATTAAAATAATGAAATTTTCTTACCGCAAACGTTCTGAACCATCTGTCAATGATGTGGATAGGAGTTTGGCTAAAATTAGCATGCAGTTCCTGGAAATCCCGTTCAAAGATTTCCCGAACCGCCGTAGGCAAATCTCCGTCGTCATTGAACCTACGTTAGTATATTTTTATATATTATAAAATTACGAATAATAAATGGCAAAATTTGTAAAATAAAAATAAAATATATTACCACAAAGTCCCCGGTGGACGGTTAGGATGAAGATTAGGGAGAAATTTGTGCACCAGATCTGACAGGATGTCCTCGATTGTCATCCCCGCAGTAGCGTCTGGTGTCAGGTACTGTTGCTCACCGGGACCTGCATGACCAGTATCAGTAACAGGCGAAAACCCCGGGAGAGATCCATAACTGCCACCAGGGGTCGGTTGAACCGATTTAGAACCCGAGCCAGGAGTCGCCGGAGGGTGTTCACCGACATCCGATAGATATCGCGTGTATGGATTATGAGATCTAGACATCTGGCACGAAAAAAAATTGGAAAAACAAATCAGATAATTAAATCCGATAATTGTAACAGCGTTAACTAAATCCGATAATTATCTAATAAATTTGGAAAAATTCCAAAAAATTCCGAAAAATTCCTAAAAATTATCTAAAAATTCCTAAAAATTATCTAATAAATTACGAAAAATTCTAAAAATTCCTAAAAATTCCGAAAAATTCCGAAAATTCCTAAAAAATCTGAAAAAATTCCGAAAAAATTCCGAAAAATTCCATAACTAGATCCGACTTATAGGAGCCTAAATCTAAAATTCCATACCTAGATCTAACTAATTACATCCTAGATCTAAAATTTAAAAAATTGATGAAAAAAAAATGCTCACAATGAACGGCGAGGAGGAGGGAGAAGGAGGAGGTGGCGAGACTTCCGGCGGCAAGTTCCGGCGGCGAGAGGGCGAGACACCGGCGGAGAGAGAGCGAGAGCGAGAGAGAGAGAGAGAGAGAAAGAGAGGAAGAGGGGAGAAGGGAAAGAGAGAAGGAGGGAAAGAGGAGAGACGGGAAAGAGAGGACGAGCGGAGGAGTCGTCGGAGGCGTCGGAATCGACGGAAGAGAAGAAAAAAAGAAGAAGAAAGAGGAAGAATCGGGGAAGAAGAAATTCCTTTTTTTGTTTTAATTCCCGGGGCTGTCGCAAGAGATTCGCATGGCATGCGATAGCCTTGCGACGTCCCTAGGGTTTTCATTTTTTGCTACACCCTTGCGACGTCCCGCGTCCGTATGTCGCAAGGGTGTAGCAAATTTTGCTACTCCCTTGCGACATACGGACGCGGGACGTCGCAAGGGTGTAGCAAACTTAAAATTTTGAAAACTTGCTACTCTCTTGCGACATCCGGACCCTAGATGTTGCAAGGGAGTAGCAAATTTGAAATTTGAAAACATGCTACACCCTTGCGACATCCGGACCCGAGATGTCGCAAGGGAGTAGCATGTTTTTCAAATTTTAAAAAATTGCTATGCCCTTGCGACATCGCGGGTCCGGATGTCGCAAAGGAGTAGCATTTTTGCAACTCCTTTGCGACATCCGGACCCTAGATGTCGCAAGGGCATAGCAATTTTTTTTTTAAAAAAAATAAAAGGTCCGGAGACCTTTTACGGTTTTTTGTTCTACAAATAAAGATTTATGAGGCCCCTGCCTTTGTCTAATGTCATTTCCTGCAAAATAGTATAAATGAAATTTTTCGGGATTTTCCAGACGAAGGTAGGGGCCTCACAAGTCATTATGTGTAAAAGGTAAGTTGTGAAAATGAATTGACTTGGAGTGTTATTTATAGGGGATCTTGCTACAGAATTGCAATGTTTCGTATGCTACATAGCAAGGGTGTAGCAAAATGTGGTGTCGCAATGTTATTGCAGGAGTCTAGCATATTTGTAAAAATAATTTAAACAACTAAATGTTCGGTTTAACAACTACAATGAGATAGTAGGTCTAAAATCTTATTTAAATTTCAATTATTCTTCAACGGTGTCTTCCTCTTCTTCCGTGTCTTCCTCAGATTCGTTGAACTCATCAGAATCTTCAAGCTCTTCTGTTGTATTATTAGGGACAACGTCTTCTACTTCTTGTTCTGCGTGTATGATTTGTTCAACCATAATGATCTATTTGCTCCAATACTTCACTGCCTGACATGTATGTTGGTGGAGGAACACGCACAACCTTATTTTTCTTGAACAATTTCTTGTTCCTTCTATATGGATGATGCATGGACAAAAACCGCCTATGACAGTCAAACCAACATGATTTATTCCCATACTTTAATTGAAATGCATCTGACCAACCCATACAATATGGACAAGATAGTCTTCCATGGGTCGTCCATCCTGATAACATACCATACGCCGGGAAGTCACTTATTGTCCACAACAAAACAGCGCGCATGTTGAAATTCTGCTTCTGCGCGTAATCAAATGTGCATATACCCCTATACCATAACTGCTTAAGCTCGTGTATCAGAGGTTGCAAGAACACATCGAGGGAACACTTCGGATGACTAGGACCTGGCACTAGAATAGCCATAAACAAAAATTCTCTTCTCATGCACATATCTGGTGGAAGATTATACGGTGTCAATATGACAGGCCATAGAGAATATTGTCTACCGGATAAACCAAATGGGCTAAATCCATCAGTGCATAAACCTAGATATACATTCCTTAACTCTTTAGCAAAGTCAGAATGCACCGCTTGAAAATGTTTCCACGCCTTTGCATCTGAAGGATGTGTAACCTCCCCATCTTTTACTTTATGTTCATCATGCCATCTCATTGCAGATGCGGTTCTCTCCGATTGATATAATCGTTTCAGCCTATCAGTGATTGGAAGGTACCACATACGTTTGTACGGGATACGCGTCCTTCCGTTCGTTGCAGGGTATCTTGGCTTTCCACAAAAACGGCATTCCTGCAGCTTATCATCATCTTTCCAAAAAATCATGCAATTTTCACTACAAACATCTATCATTTCAGATGGTAATCCTAGACCCGCAACCACTTTCTGCATTTCATAATAACTCGCAGCAGAATTATTATCTTCCGGCAAATACTCTTTAAGCAAATCAGCAAATTGATTCATACTTCTCTCGCTTATGTTTCCTTCACTTTTAATAAACATTAGCCTAGATGCTAATGATAGTTTAGATAAACCATCTCTACATCCCTCATAGATGGGTTGATTAGCAGCATCTAGCATATCATAAAATTGCTTTGCTTCCGGGTTAGGTTCTTCCGTAATATTTTCAACAACACCAGGAAAATACCCATGATATGCATATGTAACCATATCATGTGACATATTTCCTTGTAGATGAGTGTAGTTTTCAAACATACTACCACCATAGTTGTTATTAGCATATTCTTGACTCCCTAAATCATTACTACGAGCACCCATATTACTACTTTCACCACCCATACTATATCCTTCCCCATGCGAAAACCAGACATAATAGTTTGGAGTAAATCCTCTATTATAAACGCGTATTTTTACCATATCGATATTCAAATATTTCTTGTTCCCGCACTTTAAACATGGACAAAAAATGTTACCATCATTTGGAGTATGTGGGTTATTTGCCGCCTGATTTATAAATGCCCGCAACCCATCTCGGAAATCCTTCGTCACTTCTCCAGTCTCCATATCCCTTCTGTTATACATCCATCGTCGTAAAGTGAACACTTCATGTTCCGACGTCATTATTTCCCGAATCGTAATTTATTTAAATTTTTTTGCACACACAAATTTCTCTCTCTAGATTATCTCTCTTATTAATTATTGTTTGGTGTAAATAAACAATATCATGTGGGGATATTTATAGGAAAATTCAAAAGGTCTGCTACGGTTTTGCGATGTCGCTAAATGCACACGCAGAAACCACGCAAATATCTAGCAAACCTGCGATGGAGAACATGTCTCGCGAAAATGTCGCAAGTTTGCAATGGGTTTGCGACATTTGTACAGGCCTCTCATAAGTGTCGCAAACGACTTGCAATGACGTCGCAAACTTGCGACGTTTTTTCGGCATCGCAAGTTTGCTAGGCCATTGCGATGCCCACTTTGGCCTCGCATGGGTGTCGCAATGGCATAGCATTTTTGCGACACCATTTTGGTGTCGCAAATTTCCCTAGCAAATGACCTTTTTTTCTTGTAGTGAACGAAGATAAACCTGGTGATGTTTGTGTAACAAAATCAGGATAAAAATGTGATACATGATATAATGACTATTTTGCATAACATGATAATAGAAGATGAACGTGATCATTGATGCACAGATTGAAGTTGGAAGAGAAGTTCCACATTTGGAGGTTGAAACAACGGAAGATGAAAATACACGATTTCAAGAATTTCTTTCTCGATATAAACATATCAAAAATAAAGAAGCTCAAATTTCACTTCGAAAGCATTAATTGATCATTTATGGGAGAAATATAGTAGTAATGATGTTTAGTTAATGTTTTTGTAGTTTGTTTTATCTATTTTATATTAAATTTTGAAATTATATGATTTTATTAATGTTTTTATGGAATATCTGTTCAAAATAATATACGTGGGTCAAATATATAAATTTAAAAAGTATAAGAGCATTTTAGAAATTATAAATAAAATGTATAAATCAAAATATTATTAAAATATTCATTTGAAGAATAAAATGAAGGAAAGAATTGGAGGAAACTCCTCATTCATTTATAGGAAACTTCATTTTTGAAAAAAAAAAAATGAAAGCAAGACCAACCATTGGAGATGGTCTTAGAGCCAAAGAATCTCCTCCAAGCCCAAGGTCTCGAGAAGGACGAGCCCCCCTTGAGATGACCCTCTCCCTCTAAAGACCCGACGGCAACAAAATCAATCTCTTAAATCTCTGATAACAACAACCCTCCACTTTGACCAACCACATTAACTTTAAGACGGTTTTCAAAACCCAGGCCTTTACAGCGATCAGTCTTATACTTTTTTCATAATATATCTAATGTTGATTGTTATTGAGTTTACTATATAATCTTATTAGTATAGTTTGTAATATATTAGATGCAATTCTTTATTCTTCTCCAAAGATGGTTTCAACAAGGTGTTGGCTCGTTTGTTGTCTCAGCTCCTACCATCACTGAATTGACTAAGTGCTCTCAAATGGAATTTGATGCTGGTTCCATGTCTCTTTAATAGATCACCATCAAAAAATTAGGTCTTGTTTCTCCTTTATATTCTGGTAATACTATTCCTCTCGCTAAGTCCACACCTGATGTTTTTGTGGGTCAGCCTTCTCCTTCCAGGTTTCAGATCCTCGAAAACTTACAAGAGGAGGGTGAAATTCTTGAGTCTGAGCCAACGACTGTATGTGCTTCATAAATCTGCTCGCCAAAAGTAGAGAGTTAATAAATAGGATGTCTAGTATTACTTATGGTCGTATCTAGGACCTAACCTCAGTGCCGAGTCTTTCTCCCAACAAGAAAGTCTTCCTTAGGAGACAACGATGTCATTTTTAGCTGGCATTTACGTGGTTTTAACAACTCATGCAAGCATTCTGTCATGAAAGATTGGATTAACAATGCTAAGCATGCTTTTGGTTGTCTTTTTGGTGATAATGATATTGGAACCTATTTCTGAGCCTATTTTGGACTCCTGCTTTCCTCTTTGGAAAGTTATTACGAATTATGATTGTCATCGTTTGGGTCGGATCTAGTTTTGCTCTTCTCCGGACGTTTCCTTTAATCTTCTAGTGAAATCTTCTCAACACATCATTGTGAAGTTATTGTTATTGATTCAGGTTGCTCGTTTATCTTCTTGGCCATATATGCCTCAAATTTTGAGATGGATAGGCGTGTGCTATGGAGGGAATTATTGTCTCTTCAAGCTTATTATTCTTTACCTTGGATACTTATTGGAGACTTCAATGTCATCTCTTGCAATCCAGAGCACTCTAATTCTCTGCTTTAAACTCCAAATTAGCTTGGTGATCGACACTTCCAGGAGTTTCTCTCTTCAAGTGATTTAACTGATATGTCTTTTGTTGGACCCCTCTTTACTTGGAGCAACAAAAGAGCAAATGACATTGTGGGAAAGAAATTAGATCGTGGTCTGGTTACTGCTTCTTGGTTTAGTGTTTTTCCTCAATCTTTTACAGAACTTGTCTTAGGTGGAATCTCAGACCATGCTTGTTGTTTGGTCTACCTTTCTTCTCATCAGCCTGTTAAACAAACACCCTTTTAGTTCTTCAATTTTCTCGCCTCCCATGAACAGTTCCTTCCCTTTATTCATCAGTAGTGGTCTTTACTCCTCTCTTCCACTCTAGATTTGCTCTTTTTCAATTTCATCGGAAGATGAAAGCCTTGAAGCCAGTTCTTCATGAGTTCAACAAAACTAAGTTTTGTAACCTCCGTTCTCGAACCAAGCATGTTTTTTTTGATGAGTTGTGCAAAGCTCAAGAACCTCCGTTCCAGGAACATGATTCGTCGTATTACTACTGATTCTGGTACTTTTCTCTCTAATTTGAATGAGATAAAAGTTGAAGCCATCTCTTATTTTACAGATTTGCTTCGACATATCCCTGATGTTGAAACTGTTGACTTATCAAGCTTAATTGATTTTTGCTTCCCCTCTACTTCGTCCACTTCTTTGATTGCTCCCATTACCTCAGAAGAAATTCAGCATACGCTTTTATCTTTGCCTTCAAATAAAGCTCCTGGACCAGATGGTTTTCCACTTGAATTCTTCAAGGCGGCTTGGAGTGTCATTGGTAGGACTTCATTGTTGCTGTTCAATCCTGTTTTCAATTTGGTTTTCTTCCATCCGGTGTTAATGCTACTGCCTTGACTCTTTTCCTACGCACTCAAATGATTCTTATATGAGAGACTATTGTCCTATTGCCTATTGAAAATCTGATGCAAAAAGTTATTTCAAAGATTCTGGCCAATCGACTTAATATGATCCTCCCCGAAGCTATCTCTTTGAATCAAAGTGCTTTTGCTAAAGATCGGCTCCTTCTTGAAAATGATTTTTAACAACTAGTTGGTTAAGGACTATCACAAGACTTCAGTTACAGCTCGCTGTGCCATCAAATTTGATAATGCTAAAGCCTTTGACATTGTCAATTGGAGCTTTCTTGAATCTGTTCTTCGCACCATGGAACTTCCAGATATCTATGTAAAATGGATTTACTCTTGCTTCTTCACAGCTATGTTTTCTGTCTCCATTAATGGTGAACTTGAGGGCTTCTTACCCAACTTTTGTGGTATTAGACAGGGATGTTCTCTCTCCATATCTTTATGTGATAGTTAGCAATGTGCTCTCTAACATGTTTAATCATGCTGCTTTGCAAGATCTATTTGGTTACCACCCACATTGTAAGGAAGCCCATCTCTCACTCACTTGAGTTTTGCTAATTCCGTTTTGGTGTTTTCAGATTGTTCCTCTCGATCCTTGAAAGGTATTTTGGAAGTCATGCACGAGTTTGGTAACATATTTGGTTTGCAGATTAGTATTTCCAAATCGTCTATATTCATAGCTGGTTGCGGGGTACCAATAATATTTGCCAAACCTTTATTGATACTAGTATAACTATTGGACAACTTCCTATCCGCTATCTTGGGGCTTCCTCTTACTACCAAATCTATGTTTCTTTGTGACTATCAGCCTTTGCTTGATAAAATTCGTTCTAGATTATCCTCTTGGGCCTCAAAGACTCTCTCTTATGCAGGTAGACTTCAACTCATTCGGTTAGTCATCATTAGCATTGCAAATTTTTGGTGTTCTACATTCCGACTTCCTACTTGTTGTATGAATGAGATTGAGAAGCTTTGCTCTGCGTTTTTATGGTCTGGATCCCCCAATATATTCACTAAAGTGAAAGTAAAATTGTCTGAAGTGTGTTTTCCTTTTGACGAAGGTTGTTTAGGGATCCATGATCTCAAAGATATCTCTCGGGTTTTTGCTTTTCATCTTATTTGGAGGATTGCCTCTTCTAAACGCTCTCTTTGGATTGGTTGGATAAAGCAATATCTCATTTATGATGAATCTTTTTGGGACGTTAAATCTTGTTTCAAAGGATCCTGAATCTGGAAAAAGTTGCTGAAACTTCGACCTCAGGCTTATCAATTCATTATGATCTAGGTTCAATCTAGTATAACCTCCTTTTCTGGTTTGATAATTGATATTATTGGAGATGTTGGCACTCATTATTTTGGTTTCCCTCGATCTGCAAGAGTTGTTGATCACTTGTCCAGTTCTGTTTGGCTTAATCGCTCTGTTGGGATGAGAAGATTCCATCATATTCTGGATGTTATTGCTGCTTCGATTCCGTTAACCCACTGTGTGAACCTGATATTGTGCTTTGGAAGCATTCCTCTTCTTATTTCAAACACAATTTCTCTTCAGCTGCCACTTGGAACCTCATTCAAATGCAGGGTACTCGAGTTGATTGGCATAAGCTCATCTGGTTCTCCCATGGTGTTCCTAGATTTGCTTTTATCTCTTGGTTAGCAATGAAGAACAGATTGTCTACGGGGATCAAAAGAGTAGTTGGGGCTTAGTTCAAAGTTGTGTTCTTTGTGGTGCAACTAATGAAACAAGAGTCATCTTTTTTCCTCTTGTCCGTATAGGTTTGCTATTTGGTTCAACTTAT
>JAKUCM010010085.1:0-25551 GCA_023374145.1 Lepidium sativum
ACTATGTGCTTTAGGAATTAGGCATATATTATATCACTAAAGCTAAGAAAAAACCTGAAAACACATCATGTGAGTCAGTGAGTGTATAACTAAAAGTGTCACATTCATTTATAAACATTCCAAAGTTATATGATCACAAAACAGTCCACGACCTCAGCCTCTATTTCTCACTTTCACGTGAAAGGTCCCATGTCACGTGTTATAAAAGTTATAAAAAGAGCGATAAGTCGTAGTAACTAATACAATACAGTGACCAATTACCATGATATAAAGAATAACATGGCTCCTAAGCAACGTGCCACTGCCTCAGCTGTAGTTACACATCCTGCAAATGGTTCCTTCCTTAGCACTAGCTCCGAATCATAGATGGTTCCTCCACTCACGGATGCGTCTATTCCCGTATCCAAACACACCTGCTTAAAAACAGTAAGATAAATCGACGATAAGTTTAAATCTATTTATGAAAGACTTTACTTGTAGTCTTTCCTTTTCATTCAAACTTATGTTGAAGGTGAAACGTGACTGGAGAGACAATCCCATCCAGGTTCGTCTAAGATTCCTAGAGCAATTTTAGCTAACCTTATATATATATTTGAGAGATGATCATGCTTTTTATTTTTTTGTGATTGCTTACGTTTATGAGTTCATGTTTATGCAGAGAAACAACAATAAGCGATTGAGTGTGATAAGCGGGAGACATATCATGGCTTATTTAAAGCGCTTACAAACCTTGTGTGCTCATGTTTGTGATCACTCTCTTGTCCTCCAGATTCTGTAGAAAGTTCTTATCAAACAAATAGTAAGTTTGTGGTTCGACAATACTTACATCTAAAGACATAACAAATATTCTCACAACGTTATACAACTCTAGTATGTAAGGAGAGAAGTATATAAAGAAGGCCAACGATTTTGTATCCATGCATAAACACAAACAAAGAATGAGTTGAGATTTTAGTTTATTTATAGAAATCTTGAATAAAAATAATATTTTTAATTTATTATTGCAATTCTGATTGATCTCTATAGTTGACATCTCTTGTCTGATCTTGTGGAATATAGTAGAATGTTTTGAGGCCAAATGGATGGGAAAGCACACAAAGAAAGCTGTTAAAGTTTCTCCCTATGACCGTATCTTTACCATCTTAATCATTTTGCAAAAAAAATTTTAAAACAAAAACCCGCAACAGAGCGTGAGTATCTACCTAGTAGAAGTTTAGAAGATACAAATATAATTTACTCGGTAATTACACAAATTTCGTGAATACAAAAAAACATAAATATCAAAAACTGGATTGACAAATTTTCATTTATAGTTCAAAGTTCACCCTAAAAAAAATAAAAAAGAGTCGAACCCTGTAAAAAGTTAATTAACTAAAAACGTACTATGTATTTATCTGTTAGAAATACTCTTATACAAAATTACTAAGTTTGTTTAATTCTAATTTTGATTCTAACTTTTTGTCAAATCAACCAAATTCACTAACTTAAATTAACTTCTAACTTCAAACTAATAATCAAACTAAAAATCTATATAATCTCTTAAATAACCATTTTTTTGTCAACTCAACACTTATATTAATAGAGAGATCTACACCCAAAAGTATAGAAATCAAGTTACAACACTAAATCATTAGTTGACTCCTTAATAACTCGAGCGAAAACATCAACTATATGATTTAGAGATCTCATAATTACATGAAGGGAAAAAGAATGGAACATAAATTTCAACCTAAAAAAATCATTCTAGTAAGATTGAAAAGCCGGCCACTCTTTTGAATAAAACATAATCTTCATCACATCCGTACAATTCGTTGCAAAAACCACTTCTAAGAGTTAGAGGGACACCAGTGATTCTGTGGCCCAGAGTAGAGTTTCTACCTCTGAATGAAGTGCTGAGAGCTTCTCCTAATGTGACGTGCTCCCTTACAACCACCAGTGACATCGTCAGGAAAGCACACCTAGCCAATCTTGGTGTGAAGATTTGAACTTTTCTACGAGCCATCAGTGAAACACCTATAGCCTGTAAAAGTTGGGTTAACAGTCAAAGGCACAAAGACCAGTAGCCATGTTGTAGCAGAGCTAATTGATCATGGTTGGCTAGATGTACATGTGGGCACCTGGCAATGGACCATTCGAGAGCATCTTGTAACGCTTGATCTAACAACTCTGGAGGGTCTTTACTCGTACCTGAGAAACAATTATGATTCCTTGATTTCCAAAGGTACCAAATTATCCAAGGGAAAATTTTAACATCCATGGAATCTGGGATGCGCCAAAAAGGATAATCTGGATTATACCATATAGATTTTCCGGGAAAAATGTCGACAACAGAAGGTATACACGAGAGTGTCCAAGTTTGAATCGTTGGAGGACATTCAAAAAAACATGATTAATTGTTTCCTCCTCTACCCCACATCTGCTACATCTAGGGTCACAGTTGATTCTCGAAGCTTTTATGTTCTGCTTCACAATAGGGCATCATGATAATGTTTACCATATAAAATGTCTAATTTTTTTTGAACAATCAAGTTTCTAAATTTTAGATTGTAAAGCCCATAATTTAGGACTTTTTTCTACCAATCTCAAGTAATGAATTTTTGTCCTTAGTAGCATATCCAGATTTTTTACTGTATAGCGACCAGTTTTTGAAGATCAAGAATTATGAGATGCCATGTAAATTCATAAGAAACCAAGAAGCACCTTTATAAATCTTAACAACTTTGAAACTAAACCAACCGTGAAGTTACTACGCATATTCAGTCTAAACGTCATAAAACTCTCTAATTTTGGTCTTTACCAAACAGAAACGTGGACTTGACATTTAGTAGAGTCTCTTGGGATTTTCTGCATATCTTCACAAATAAATTTTTCTGTCCATGATTTTTTTTTTGCCAAACGTAGAGTGAATTTCTTGAGGATTGCTGAATATTCTAAGAAGTACCTTACTATCTTCGTTTCTGCAACACATTCCGTGATTGGGATTCTGATACTAATAAACTCGAGAGACAACTACAAACACTTAGGCATAGATGAAAAACTCATTTGACTCATCTCTTCATAATCATCTTCCCAAATCTGAATTCAAAAGGAAACAAAAGATGACTAAAAAGATAGCCAATATGTTCATAGAGATGATAAAAACTCATTAGGTTGAGCAGATCAATACCAATTCAGGGCTTTTCAGATTGGGGCAGCTCTCAAGAAAAGTTGGCAAACACTTCAAATCATATGCATGAATATTAGCTTTTAAGCGGGACATGAAACCAAATTGAGGTAGTGGTTCTACTTTTGAGTATTGAAGGATACACTGGAATCAGAGAGAAACGAATGCAAGTTAGGAACTTTCATGATGGAATCACGTGTACATGTAAAATACAGGAATTGAAACATATACCTTGAAAGTGTCCTTATATATTTCCATATCCCCGACCCTCGAAATTCCAGAGAGAAAATTGCGGATGTTACTTCTCATGAACTCATCAAAATTCCCCCAACCAAAGGGAGAAAATATAATTAACTTGGCATTAGACTTCCAATTGCGTACTATAACACTTTCTATTTCAAAACCATAGATGCTCAAACAGCATAGTAGAGGAGCATCAATCACAAGTCCAGAAACAACCTCAAAACTAAGAGTAGATTCTAGAAATAAAGTGAGCCTCTTTAGGGACTGAGAGTCCACCTGGAAGCCTTTCTCATAATCCAATTCGAAATCAATCTCTAACTCTTCCAAGACAAGGCATCTTGACACGAGTTTCTCGAAAGCAGCTATATTGGGATATGAAACATCTTCTAAATGCATATTCTTGAGACATGGGAATGAGACAAACAAGGCATCATCAAAGATTACCCTATTGAGTTTCAAATCTATCAATGTCTCATATTTATAGAACCTTAGGTGTTTCGTATAAACCTGAAGATCTCTATACCGAATTCCAAACCAAGAGAAATCTAGATGTTGGATCTTACGCTTAGCTGCAGCATCTATCCATGCAGTGAGATATGAGACATCTTTAACAATACTGTTTTTCTCTTCTTTAATAGTTAAATCGAGCTTTTGTAGGTGTGCAACTCTGTTGGAATCGAAAAATCTATCACCAAAACTCACAAAGGCATCAAAATCTTGGAAATATTTAGAGACCAATTCCAAACTAGGAACCCAAAGCCAAAGATTCCTCCATATGGTAGATAAAACGCTTGTCTTAAACAATTCATGTGTTGGAAGATGATTAAGTATTTGACATAATAAATGATCAGGTAATCGACTTCTTCTATCTTCATTCATCACATTATAATTCTAGATTAGTATAACATAAATCTCAAACGCAGAAAGATAGATGAAGAAAAGAAACTGAAAAACTTAGTATAAAGAAATAACTCTTACCTTAGTAAAATAACTCAAAACCTAAATACAACTTTGACATCTCTTTATATAGATTAGATAATTTCATATTCCGACAACTATATTTTAGATAACTACAAATGAACGGAAGAAAGACTTCGAGTGAGAAAGAGAGTGAAGATGGTGTTGGGCTGATTGTTAGTCAAATCCATTAGTCCGTATAACATAGGTTTTATTTCTAGAAATTCACACATCATATGAGTCAGTGAGTGTATAACTGAAAGTGTCACATTCACATATAAATATTCCAACGTTATATGATCACAAATCAGTCCATAAATTTCTCACTTTCACATTAAAAGCATGTTTATTAACAAAAAAAAAAAGAAAGAATTTACCTAAAACCCAAAATATATAAACTTTTAGACCCCTAATATATAAAATATTCATTTCATTAAAATTTGTTTTTGTCATTTCTAACTCTAGACCCGACTCTCTAAGTCACATGCTTTCAGTTCTTCTTTTTCTACTTATGCAATTATTATGTACATATAGAAGTGCGAGTTGGGAAGTGTTAAGCTGTTAAGAGTTAACTTCTGCAAATTATCTCAACTTTCTAGAGTTTGGGTTATACATTGGAGTTCGTCAATGTAATAAAACTTTCATCAACAATCACAAAGCAAATTGTTTCGCTAGAACTATAAGAAACTAACCGATAAAATCATAAAAACTCAATCTTCTTCTTCAAGTGACGTTGCTGATTCTGAAAATTTCTTCTTTGATAACTTAGGTCTTGGTTTCATGGGCTTCAAGTACTGAGATTGCAGTCTCACCATCTCTTTCAGAATACTAATCAGCTTCCTCTCAATTGCTTCACCCTCAGGCTCGATAGCTCCTAAGCAACGTGCCACTGCCTCAGCTGTAGTTACACATCCTGCAAATGGTTCCTTCCTTAGCACTAGCTCAGAATCATAGATGGTTCCTCCGCTTACGGATGCGTCTATTCCCATATCCAAACACACCTTAATCGCGCCTGCTTCTCTTAAAACCTCCTCGCTAGCTTTCACCATCTCCTTCGCGTGCTTCCATGTCCCGTCGAATACGATAAGCCTCAACGGTGGATTTGAGATCTCTCGATGGTATAAGAGGTTTAGTAATTTGAATTCGGATAGAGTGACGGCGGGAGAGGAAGGAGTAGACGGGTAGAGATAGATTGTGGGAGATGATGGAAGCGAGGTTTCTCCGTTGGAGATGTGGAAGCGGCGGAGACGGCGGCCGGGGATTCTGGTGACGTTTTGTAAGGATTTGGCAAGGAGAGGCGTTGTGTTGAGCTTATGGCGAGACTCGTGTGGATGGTGGAGGATTAAGATCTCTGTCTTCGTCGGAATTGGATCCGCCGGAATAACGTGGCAGAGACAAATTGGATTTGGACGCTCGCAGCGATTGCAGATCTGCCGATGGTGATTCGCGTCTGGCTCCTCCTCCATTGTCACTGCTCTCTCGCACGAGCGATTCCCAAATTTAATGGAAATAACTAAAACATAATTGATACGACACCGTTCACGTTTACACTGATACAAACGACGTCGTTCATATAGTTATTCGCCGTCGTTTTAGATCAACGGGGACTTTGCTATTCCGTTTTTTTCCACCTGTAGCCACCACTTTTCACCATTATATGATCAAAGTTGGTGGAAACAGAGAACTAGAGAAGATCACTGATCAAATCCAGTTAACAAATGTCTAACGTGACCTCGGAACTTACGGCAATGGATGCCACTCGGTTTCAGCACACCACTTACTACTGGTATGATGCCTTTTTCAGTCTTTTGCTTCTTCTGTTCACGCAAAATTCCCTTTGATCTAGGTAAGTTTTTCCAAATACTAGAACGGGAAATTTAGATGTTTTTAAGTGAGTGCTGAATTCAGAACCTTTCTAGGATTCTTGTTGATTTCGTTCTTGATATGGCGAAACTTTTATCTTTGATGGTTTATTGGTATAAGTACAATAATATTGACCTTTTTTTCTGTCGTGAAGAGAACGTGTATCTGCTCTGCAAGACGCTGTGCGAGAATGGTGTGGCGGATGAAACGTGTTTCCAATCTATTTGTTGTTTTCATCTCGAATGAGAAGAAGCAGGTAAGTATGTTTCTCTTCTTGCAATAATCTTTGATCATTGTACTTTCTTATGTTTGGTTTTGTGGTTGAATTGCATCTCTATTACACTGCTTCACGACTTCTGATTGTTGATCTTGGAGTTACAGTTATTCGAATGTGTCTATTCAGTGATTATCAGTAATGTTGAGTAGATGTCCCTGTAGGTTCCACTTTGGCATCAGAAAGCTAGTAGCAGAGCTGATGGGATTGTACTGTGGGATTATCATGTCATATGTGTCCAGGTAAACCCATAATTTCCTTGCCAATGGTGTCGCTTTTTTGAAGTGAAGTTACATTTGATTTTGCATTTGTATCAATAGAGGAAGAAAGAGAGTGATTCCGAGCCTCTGGTGTGGGATCTCGATTCTATTTTGCCCTTCCCTTCACCCATAGCCTCATATATGACTGAAACTATCCAGCCATCTTTTCAGCTATTCGCAGAGTACCAGAGGTAATCTATCACTGTCTCACCAAGTACGATCGTATGCTTCTTCAACTTCTTTATCTTCTTGTGTTTTGCGCAAAGCAGTTTATGAAAAGCACAGCAAAGTGTTTTTGGTTCTTATGTTTAGCACTACAGATCTGGCTGGGAAATTCTGCACCATGTAATGTCGCGGGTTTTGTTGTTTTGTTTGGTTGAGTTCAGGTTCTTCCGTATTGTGCATGCTCCGCTGTTCTTTAAGCACTTTGCTTCTGATGGAAGACACGTGAAAGAACCTGATGGAAGTTGGATTGCTCAACCTCCACCCTATGAACCAATTATTGCACTAGGTAAGCTGTAACTTCTCACTCTCTCATTAACGCTATTCATTTCATCAGCTCACTTTTTGCTCTTGCTTCTGAAGACGGAATCTTGCACAATTTGAGCGAGTACATTGCCATGAGTGATGCGAATACATTGTCGAGCTTGGATCCCGAAACAGTGAGAGCGGAAATTTCTCAGAAACTTGGTATTGTGGTGAGCCACACTCAACTTCAGGATCTCTTCACCAAGCTTCCTTGGCATTCCAATGTTTTTCAATGTGGGATCAAAACTCTGTCTTGTTTCTAACTGTCTGAAGTATCTTTTTTTCAATTGTCTTCATTGATGAAGGAGACACTAATTTTAGATGGGGAAAAAAGAAAACATTATACACTCACAAAATGTATGTTACAATGGAAAATTACACGACTTTTTCCACAACCCCCAGAAGAAAAAATTTCTGAAAAGGTAACCAATAAGGAAAGAATCAAAGACACCATCTTTGTATTACATCTGTTTCTATCATTGCATTACTGCAAGCTCTATACCCTGACTCCATCATACCAATTCCATCAAAAGTGGGTCACCCTCAGCCATTTGCTGAACTAATTTGATGAAATCTTGTTCGCTTGTAATGCTCCAAGGGTGAACTGCAGGTGCTTTAGCAGAATACAGACTAGAAGAAGTGTTGAACGAAGCTGATTTCCTCTTATATACCATCGAACCAAGAACCGGGTCAAAATTCTGAGGCAAATCCATCGACAAGAAGAACATTGGCACAGCCACTTTGTAATGCAAGTTCATATCGCCCACAAGATCAACAAGTTCGATAAAGTCGGTTACAAGTCGTTGAGGCACATAGAAGACCTCTGAACTGCATACCGTTAAGGTCTCATGATTGTTCTTGGTGGCGTCCTTATAGTTAACTTGGAAATGAACCGGCATTGTACTTACAGTTTTCTTCACTAAAGCTGCTTGTTCAGAATACCAATCAGATTTCCCGGTTGATTTTACTGAGGTCCATGACTTTGATACCTAGATAGCCCAAACACAACAGAAGTTTCCTAGTAAGATACACATACTGAGATTGCCGAAAAAAAAGCTGAAAATTTAATGAAAATGTTGTACCTTGTCTGTAGTCCAAAGCTTAGACTTGTCAGCTTGAAGTAGATTCCAGTAGTTGAGTATTGTATCATCTTCAACAAACAAAAATCCTTCTGCACTGCTGTATTTGTTGAATATCCTTGGTAGATGCCTGAAAACATGCATATAGAGTTATCATTAGAAGCTCGAATTTCAATGAACATATGCTAATCTTGATAAAATCCTTACTTGTAAATGTGATCGAGTTTAGCTTCTTCGACATAGAGATCTGAATTCTTCTGAGATGACAATATCACGACAGTTTTGAAGATCCGGCCATAAAGTAACCTCCACTCCAGAGCGGTTCGTTCAACAGGACCAGTACAAAACATAACAAGCACAACATTTCCAAAATTCTTCCTCCACCTGATCAAGTTCCCTATTTCAGTGCTAACTGTGCCCGTTTCCTCAACCCCGAGATGAACTGAAGGCAACTTCCTAGGAACAAACTCTTTTCTATCCCCATGACCAATAGCTGCTCGTGGGCGATCTAATTCCAGCGACATCAATCTCGGTTGTTTGTACCCAACAGCAATCAAATCCTGAAGCCAAGCTGCTGTGAATTTTAAATCTTGTTCTGTCCAAAACCCTTCTTCAGCCATAGCAAAGCTCAAATCAATGATCGTCTCAAAGAAACTATGCTTTTCTGATCTCCAAGCAAGTAAGAACTTGATCAGACGACCAACATTCACATGAAGATCCTTCTCCTCTACAAAAGGGTAAGCCTCAATTCTATCAAACCGGTGAGTTGTAGGTGGATAAACAGCAACATAACCACCAAGCTCCCACAAAAGCCTTTGTCCCCAGTAACCTCTCAACACATCAGACGCCATGGAACTAACCGAAACAGGAAGCATTAGCCCCCAAAAGGCCGGTGAATGGTAAAGAGTATTAAACGAATTAACTGGTACCATTACACCTTGAGGCAGAGCAACTTTTGGAGAATGCTCATCGAACCTAATATCAAAGGCTTCTAAGGTCGTTTTCCTAGTGAAGTAAAACACTGAGTCAACATCTGGCAAACCATTTGAAATACCTTGCTGTATAAACTGCTTACCACCATAAACCTCAGTGTAATACTCCTCATGATTGATCTCACCTACATTCTCTAACGGCAAACCTCTAGGCCAAACCGAACGTTGTCCAAAATGAATGTAAGGATTAACCACAGTCCTATTGGGGTTTTCATGACTGTACTGCAAAATCGGTTCTTGCTTAGCATCTTCACCAACTAACTCAACATCAAAATGTTTCCCTAGATTTCCATCAATCACTTCACCACGATCATCCGCGTCGTAGATCTTCTTCGCACCGTGTTGGATCGCGAACAAGTAACCAACACTCTTCCGTACGAAAGAATCATACGGCAAATGATCTAAAACTCGAAAACCCAATTCAGCTTGGGCATCAAGAGACAAAAAGATCGCACCTTTAAGACTCCAATCCTTAGGGGTCACTGAGTTTCCAATCGCCAGAACCTGCCATCCACGGATCTTCACCAAGCTCTTGAGTTCCTCAGTTGGGTACTTAGTCACCGACACTACAATCCAATTCTCTGTCACAAAATTAGCATAAGGTGAGGTCTTATCTGAAACAACCTGGATCGAATTCCACTTAATTTGAGGACGAGAGATAGATTGAAGCGACTGAGTTGACTGAGACTGAAAACACAGAAGAGAAGCAGTGTCGGTGGTATTGTAGAGGAAGAACAGAGCTACTATGCTGACGATGAATAGAAAGAAGAGAACGATTCTAGAGAGATTCTCTGAGAACCAAGTCGAGAAATATAGGTTTTTGGATTCACTAAATCGTCGGATCTGTTGGTGAGTAGGCAAATCTCTGATTTGATATTTCGGCGGCTTGGTAAGAGAAGGCGCCGCACGATCCTGAACCAACATTAGATCAAGCCGAAACTTCGAAACTTCTGAATCAAAATCCGAGATTTGTGACTTGTTCCACCAGAAAGGAATGAAATTTGGATTCGTCTGTTGTCTGGAAGTGAATGTAATGCGGTAGTTGTTGGAATTGACGTTGCTTACGCTTGAATGCAATGCAACGAGATTGGAAAGCGAAGTCGAGAGAGTTTGTGAGTTGTAAGGTCAATGCAAAAATTTGGGCTTTTTCTTTCTTCCTTTATCATCAAAGAGACAGCCAAACAGTAATTCTTGCTGTCATCTTTGTAGGACCAGGCAAGTTATCACATGAAGCAATGCTAAAATATTGGTATTAATATTATATTTATATACATTTAGCTAAAAGATGTTTAATGCTCACCTACTTAGTTAATTTATTACTTACTTAGTATAGAAATAGTAAAATAGAGACAAGAGAATGAAATCATCATAAAAAACTGATCTACTTACAAGATTCCACTAAAATGTTATTAATTGAAAGGAAGAAAAGATTATTTTTCAATGATATTGACAAGATCACAAAGACTCTATTGAAAGACTACACAATTTTTAAAATGTTAATAATTGAAGGGATTCAAAACCTTGTTTTTAATTCGATAATTAGATGGAGAAAACTATATTCAAGAATTTATTGGAGAAACTACACAATTTTTTATTGTAAAAACTATGCAATTAAATCGAAATCCAATAGAAAAAAAAAACTAATTCAGTAGACATTTAATAATCAATGGACAAAAGGCATTTCTTACCAAACATTTTTTATGTATAGTTGAAGGAAAGAACAAAACCACTCAGTATGACTTATACACACACGGTGAAAGGTTTGGTCTTTGACAAGAAGGTGAACCAATTGGTATCCTTGTGATTGGTTTGCAAATGGCATTGATTAGTGAATCGTTGATCTTGTTGACTCTGTGTGTCGGTAAAGCAAAGTCTTATCATATACCTTAATATGCAGTAACACTGATTAACTTTTGGTTCAGCCTGATAATGCATATTATTCTACTTATTCAACTGCATCAATAATCCAAATGGGTTCCAACTTCAGTCATCTGTGTTTTCTCGGATATTCATCATGTTTTCTAACATTTTATGGTTCAACCTATTGTTACAACCAGAGAAGGGATAGAAGAAAAACAGTGTTGTATTTGTATGGTGATGTGAGTTTCAGCCCTTATAGTTTGGGTTGTCCACATCCTCTGAATGAACCGTGAAGAGGTTGGGACTTTCTGAAGCCAACAATGTCCTCGATTTCAACAGATGGTGATAGGACTTCATCTTTGTCACTTGCCATTTCCTTCAAATGCTTGCTTCCGTATATTCTTATGCTCAGTGATTTCTTCCGTGCTGCTCCTATCTTTATGTATTCGTTGAAGAAATCTATCAACTCTTGCTTCTGAAGCTGCTTTAATGCAGCAACCTGCCCACAATAAGGAATTAATCATACAGACTTGAACTAATCATAGAAGTGTTCAAACTATTTGAAGAAGTATAAATGCATGGGCCATGGATCAACGGGTGGCTGATTTGAGTGGGGTTTACTTGAAAACAGATGATAAGAGGAAGATGTCTCTGTACCTCTGCTTCTTTACGGTTCAATTTGAGTGTTCCACTTTGAATCTCTCGCCAGTAAAACCGGGATTCCTCCTTCAAGTTCTTGTGTTTTTCAAGCTTCATATCTATTAAAGCTGTTACATTGCTCTTGAAGAAGGAAACTCTTATCAGTTAATAGCTCTTGTTGAGGGTCATATAGCTAAATGAGATATATAACTAACTGGTTGACCATTCTCACCTTGAATTCCTCATCACTCATCTCGTAAAGTTTACTCTCAAAGTTCTTCAGTAATAACTCCACCCTTGAATCAATATGTCCAGGACCCTATTAAAGCTCAAGCCCTCGAAAAAGTTAGAGAGATGAGCCTTAACAAGAAAAGATAACAGAGATGGCTGGATGGTTTGGTACCTTAACAGAGGACTGGATAATGAACTGTACACCGTAGATGCCAGAATCGTTCCTAGGTTACAAAAGAAAGTACGATTAAACAGAATTCAGGGGAGTATTAGGAAACACAAGGATTCAATGTACCTCTGAGTAAGTGCAGTGATATAACCAAGCTGCTCCACTGTTCTAAGTTGGTGAAAGGTGGCTTGCTTTGCAACTAGACCAAATAGCTGAAGTTTGATATTCATCGCAAAGTCATCTCTATGAACCTGTTCGTAGCAACCAGCATTACAGTTAACCAAGAAAAATATGATCTCTAGAAATATGTTCTAAGTTAACAAGTACTGAGATCTACACGAAGAAATTCCATAAAACATGAAAAAGTTCAAAGATACTATGAAAAAAGTTAACAGCTACCTTTCATATCTGAATAAGAATTACCTGAATGTAGTGCACTAGAGCAGAATTTTCATCATTGGGGTTTGAGCCATTTTGGTGGTAGAAATATTTTATTCCTCTTCCGAGCTTGACAACCCTATTAGTGAGGTGCTGGGACGGGAACAGAGGTCGGCAAATTGGTTTTGAATCATTGAAAAGTATATCTTCAATATCCTTGACCATTGACTCAGCTTCATTATTCTCCACATTACCTGAAATGAAGTATATAAATATTAGAACACCAAGACAGCTTCCAAAAAGAGCAGACGACAAAGAAAGCACAGAAAACATCACAGCCAGAGTTGGTCATGCGAATTAGAAAAAAGAAGAAGAGATACCTGCTATATAACACTCAATAAATGTCCTTGATAACAGCATCGGAACAAACTTAGCTACGTCTTCGGCTTCCAAATGAGTAAGGACATCCAGTTTCTCTGTCCAAGGCCAGGTTTGATCCTGTAATATTAGTGCGCAGTAATACATTGCTTGGTGATATGGCTGTCGAAATTTGTAATTTTGATACTCCTTTGTGACAGTTTCCTAGAATAAATACAGAAACAGAAGAACACAGATTCAAATATTCTGGTACAGAGGACCTCACCCAACCATTAAGTGAAGTTATAAAATGAAAAGAAACCTGACAAGGTTACCTTGATAACGGCAAATCTGTCAGGTTTAACTTCAAATTTTGCCATCTTACCAACAACAGTGTCCAGCAAGGTCCTCAATTTGTGATTATAACCAACAAGGGTCAACTGGAGAAAATTAATAGTTAGTAATCAGTAAAAGGTGGGCATAGGTATGTGGTGAAGATGAGGTAAACGCCAAATTCACCTCGAAACCGTTGTCCGAAAGGCTTACTCCGTAGTAGAGACCAGCAACTTGTGCATAATATGCTAGAGCGTAGAAAATATTCAAAGTAATTAGACAGATTTGATGATATAATAATAATAACATAATCGAAACTTTGTGTCTATACTCAGTCAGTTCACCTTACATATTTATACAGTTGTACCATTTTTTAGTACAAGTATACAACCAAGATGCAAAACAGCAGTAATGACATTGTCAAAAGCTACAAGATGTACCCAATCAACAGCTAGTCATATGAAAATATTGCATAAATTAGAGAAATTTACAGATTTCATAAGTCTGGTTCCACTTATTTGGCAGAGTTCTCTGGACTACACCCAAGAGAGAATCTGTAGTTGAAAGGAAACTATTAAGGGATGCATCGATCAAATCTTACCATATTCATTCAAATAGTCCATCAGCAACCGCGTAAAAATATCCGTAAGAACTGCTGCATCGGGGGAGCTGACTGCAAGTGGGCAGTTGAAATCCATCTTAACATATGCCTTTGGTTTCGAGAACAATGTATCTGGCTTGTACCACAATCTTGAGAAAGAAGACTTTCTCAACAAAACTGGAACTGTGTCCTGTTACAGAAGTTGATCACATAAGATGACAGCCTCATACATTAAAACCAAAAGTTTATATTCTTCTAACTTGTGCTGTGAAATCTAACCTTGTTCTTAGCATCCTTTATTGACAAATCCGTAGGAATGAATACATTAGGCGCTGGCAGATGCAGGTTTACATCTGGGGAAGACTGCACCCACTCCTGTAATTATTTTACAAAAAAGAAAAAGAAAACCAAAAATTAAGAAGGAACAAAATTTGTTCAAACAAAAGTTGAGGCGAGGTATTAGCCACATAGAATGTAAATCATTTCGAGGTGGTATATTATACAAAAAAAAAATTGAACCTGAATGGTGGAGCTGGTTATCTTCTCAAGAGAATAGGCAGTGTTATACCATGGCTCGGCCTTGTCAGTTTGTCCTTCGAATTTCTGTGATTCCCAACGGATTCTACAAAAGCAAAGGTATTAGCAAGATTCTTTGGCACCAAGTGCTTTGTGACAATTGAAATTTCAGTGCTTGGACGATTAACTTCTAATTACATGATGGGAACGTTCAAGGTAAAGTGCAATAAAGCTAATGGGAATAGTACATAGATTTACGATCATATATCACTAGCAATAAAAGCCTTCAACGACATGCTCAGTCATTTCAGAATAAATGGTACAAATTAAAATTAGCTTAGGCGAAAAGCTATGATTTCATAATAGGATTAGTGTATATTTGGTAGCTACCCAAAAGAATTGCAGGTCATTGATTATGTAAGCAAAGAACAACTCTTAAAGACCACAGACTTACCGAACATTAGTAGGAGAAAGCTCATCTGCAATTTTTTGTACAATAGTTGGATTAAATTTTGAAGGCAGTGATGATCCAACCAGCCAGTCCTTGGTCGGATAAATCTGACACGTAATTGTGAAGGAAACAGAAATATTAGAAGTTTTATCTCTTAGCCATGAACTTGGATTCGCGCTTTAATGTTATAAAATGCAAAACTACAGTCACAGAACATAACTTGATACAGACTTTTTATTTAAGGAATGCATGATAAAATGGTAACAGAGGTAAGCATGTATAGGCCACAAAAGTAAAGACAACACGAAAGAGCTACAAACTATTACCTGCATGTTTGATGCAATATCCACTACATACGACATTGGTGGTATCTTGTCTTGATAATGAAATTTTGTATCACAAATAGCTGAGAGCTTCATTAACAATATAAGATGTGTCAAGAACCTTAAGAGATTGAGTCAACATGATCTATTAGCAAGATCAAAGTCAAAAGGTATGTATATAAACCAAAAACAAAATGGCAAAATACAATCTTCGAATAGCTTAGATATATTGTACAAGTTAATATAGCCATACCTCATCAAATATCCACTGGCAAACACCAGTCTGTTGTAATTGCTGTACGTATCTGAACAACAGCCCTAAAATCTCTTTCATATGCTCTGTAAACACACCAATGAGAACTTAGCATGTACTTACTAAACACCAAAAACAACTAGACTTTCTATTCAACACAAAAAAAGAAGAAGAATGACTGTTGTGAACTTTCCTAATGAAATAAATAGAATAGAAAACCTCACCATGACCAGCATCGGTAAGATTAATTGAAACTTTGAAGAAAGAATAATCTAGAGTCCATTCTGCTTCACCAGCAGACAGTCTCGTTGCCCAACCTGCAATCAAATGATAGATTTTACGCAAGACTACTAAATGTCGTAATTGAGATTGTAGTACAGAATAACATCAAACCAGTCCTATTTACGAATTTGTTTACTCACAATGAATCTCTCTAGACGACAAAGACACCCACTTTTTTAAAGGGTTCTATAAAATCCTCCCATGCTACTTTATATAGAATTTCGTTAAACCTACTTCAAGTCATTCCCACCCCCACCCTCCCCCAACCCCATCGTTTTGAAAAGTCTACTGTAAAAGCTATTAGTGTGTGCTACAGAGTAAACGTACCCAAGGTTTTTAAGGCATGAAATAAACTTCCTTCGCCTTCATGACCAATCAGATGAGAAAGGTATTGGCTTGGTCCCTTCTTCATAATGATGAATGCTAGGAGTTACTGGCCATGAAACATCCAGCTTGTGCCCTTGCTTTATAGGAACAGCCTTCACAAGAATCTAAAACCAAAATAATACAATGAAACCAAAAATAACACCTCAGACACATTCTAGCATGACACTCTTCATGTAAAAATAAATTTTAAATTTGCGGAAGGAACAAACACCTGCAAATGGTCTGGAGTACATGGCTGGCCAGGAAATCTAGGAACAACTTTATTGGTGTTTTGGATTTCCTGGAACCTCCCTTCCACAAGATCTTGAATTTTATCAAGGCTTTCTGAAAATACCCAGAGAAAAGATATCACCTCTTTAAACTTTTTTATTTCGTTAAAAAGGGAATCTTTGAGTTTTCTCTAAGCACCAAAACATACCCTTCCCATATACAACCAGATGCATGATGTTGGCAGAATAATGTTCCTCATAGAATTTTATAAGCTCGCTCCTTGTATCAACTCCTTTCGCTTGGGGCCGTACATGAAGTGTATCCATGTTCCCTAAGCACAAACCTTACTTATTTAGCATGAGAAAGAAATTGCGATTACAACTGACTAATCATGTGCATCAGAATAATTCTCGTTCCATGAATGGCTGTCAACAGCAATATTGGTAAATAAATTAGAACATTGACCTGTGCTGAATTTGTGATACGGGTGGTCTTCTTTGCTTAGATGCTTCTGTAACTGTTATTTAGATAATGACAAAATGAGTCGTATAACTAAAAATAACTGACATTTTATCTTTAGACCAGGGATATACCTGTCGCATTCGCCTACCATCAGAGAGTAAGTTTTTCTGATTCTCTGGATAAAGAAAACTCGTTATAATCTGTTTAGTTCATAAACTGGAGCAAGACCAACGTAAACAAAATGATGCGAAGGAACCTGAGTCAACAGCCTTAATCTCTCTCATGGTGGCATCAGCTGACATTAGCGGTTTTATAAAGAACTGAGCAAATCTGATTTGAGCAATCACATAAGAATTTTACACAGGAAAGAAGTAGTACGAGATTAGAGAGGCTTAGTTAGCAAGAGTACAACAAGACCAACTGTACCTGTCCAAAGCCTCATCAAAACAGTCAGCATTTATATTGAAATGGTAGTTTGTCTCTTCAGAGGCTGTGTACGCATTGGCCTCCATGCTACAACAAGGCATTTCATATTAATTATATCGAATGATATTCATAAAAACTGGAATATATTCGAGTTTCAGATTCTGAAAGCGTTTAAGGATGCAGATGTATTACCTCAGCTATGTACTTGGAGTAACTATCTTCCTCCGGGTACTTTTCACTTGCATAAAATAGCATATGCTCTAACAACCAAAAACAATAACAAAACCATTCGATATTGAAACCACATTAAATCACTGAAATACCACTGATTGAACCATTTAATGGCAAATAACTACTGGGCACACATCCCAAAATCCAGTAACATTCGAATTCTACTTGAGAAATTACAAAACTTTAAAACTTCGACGTACCTAAGAAATGAGCAAGGCCTTCTAATCCTTGTGGGTCAGAGAAGGATCCAACACTAACGCTCATTGAAGCAGCACACTTGAAAAAAATCAAACTTTTCAAATCAGTAAATGAACCCACTTAGAAAAATCAAAATCAGAAATCAAATCACAGCGATGTCACACTTTATCTGTATCGGGATCGCTGATCAACAAGACCTGGAGCAAATTCTGAAGAACAATCCTCCGATATCCTCTGTTATCCGTACGTGGCTTGAGTATCTCAACACCTTCAGTTAATGTGTTCGATTGCGCGACAGCCATCTTCAATTTCGATTACAACTTAGGATTAAGTCTCGTCTTTCGGTGGGTCTTCGCTCTTTATCGCTTCTCCTTCGTCGTGTTTTCCTTACAGAGCTATAGAAGTCGTTTTTTTTATATTATAAGCTGTTGACTTGACTCTATAAATTGATTTTATTATAATATAATTTCTATAGTTTTTACATTCGACTTTACTACAAATCTTTCATATATATTTTAGTAATAATATGTGGGTAAATGATTTTTATATATCATATATTGCATCAACTCCATTGACATCGACAAAATCATTGGTTGTAGATCATGAAAATTAAATGTATTTATTGACATCTCATTTATTTGGAATTATAAATTACATACATTTTACATTAAAAGAAATTGTTAAAGAAACATTTTACGTTAAAAAGGTGTTTTTGTTAAAGAAACATTTTACATTAAAAAGTTGCATCACAGTCCACTCAAATTCTTTTACTTTCATTTGCATCACAATGTCAAAATAAAAATAGACAAAATTTACAATAGTTGAATTTATAATATCTGATTTATATTCCGATCAAAATAAAATTAATTTAAAAGTAACGAAATTGGAGGATTGTTTTACACAAAATATTTATTAAATTATATATTTCATATTATCAAAGAGTTATCTCATACATATTGGAAATATTTTCTGCATCACTGGTATTAAAAAAAAAAGAAAAAAAAGTAGTTTCAACCATCAGATATCGAGTTTCTTTCTTCTTATTGTAACAATAACACTCTTTAAGAGCTTAATGGGCCGGAAGAACAACAACGCTATCAAGAACAGGCCCACAAAGATGCCCAAAATCATGAAGCTTGGTATGATAAAACGCACTATAAAATGTTAACCGGGTACGATCCGAATCCGCAACAAATCTGAAATGACCCGTTTTAAACGCTCCTTTACCTTGTGACGTAAAAGAAAGCTTAAACGGCTCTTTTCCGGCGAACGCTTCCACCGTCATCTCTCCCTCACAACCATTTTCTGCATCGCCGATCGTGAACGAGAGAATGTAAGCTTTTCCGGCGTCGGTACGGATGATCTGAGCAATTGCGCTTTCTCTTCCGGCAACTAACTCGACGGCGTTTCCTCCAGCAGGAACTTTGAAGTGACGTTTATCGATGTACTTCACTGGTTTAAGAGATTCGACGATCCATCCCGGAATCGGAGAGATTGTATCTTGGATTTTGGCCGGAATTAAGATTCCGGTTTTGAAATTAGCGAATACGTGTGGACCTAATTCGAATCCTCCGTTTTTCACCAAATTTCCTTAGAAGAAAAAAGTTACAGTCTGATTATTAAACATAAAGCTAAAATATAAGGACCAAACTGAAATTTTTTAAAACCGGATCTAAACCGGGTAATTGATCTACCTCTACTAAACCGAAGTGGAAGAATCTCCTTAATAGCAACAACATCTACGAGTGGTCCACAAGTTCGGTCTTCTTGAACACCAGGGTTATGGAAAGTGACTTTAACCACATTAGACGTTGCTTTGAAAGCCCAAGCGTACGTGTCTCCACCATCCGAGCTAAAAGACGGTTTGGATCGGAAGCTCATTGGACTGACCAGGTACAGAGACTCTAATGTTCTCGTCTTGAGCACAAGACCTTGTGGCTCCAAATGTTAGAGAGTAGACCAAGCCACGTTTAACTTTCACGTATTGAGAGATGGAACCTAAGCTTCCTATTCTAACGGCGTGGACACCACGTGGGACCGGGAAATAGAATCCTCCGGGCTGAGGTCCACCGGAGACTAGCTCCACGTGGCCGGCGATCTGCCAATGAGAAAGAGAGTTAGCTCCGATAATTTGTCGACCTTTCATGTTTGATTTGAGAGGGATTTGCTCGAAGTTTCCATTTGGAAGAAGCCCTACAAAAAAAATTAGAAATTCATGTTTAGATTTATCATATTAATAGATAAAACTCTTTGAGCTCTTGTATAAAGACTACGTTGCATATTATGATTTGATTTGTATTTTAAAAAGTAAAAGTGAATGGTTGAATTTTTCTCAGTGTAGTGCTTATACATAATAACTCAGACATCTCAATTTTATCGTAATGTATATGGTGGTTAAAAAGTAAGAGTTTTAGGAATAAGTTTGTGTTGTGAATCGGATATTGATTTACAAAACATGACGAGTTGAAAAGTTGTATAGTACAAAACCTACAAAAGATGAATGCGGAAAATGTCATTTGTCTTACCGTCTAGATGAGGCACTCGACGAGGTGGTCGCAGGCCGGAAGAGCCATGGAAGATCGAGAGGAGAAGAAGAAAGCAAAGAGAGTGAAAGAGTGACATTGTTATTAGTCTTGTTAAATAGTTCACCTATATCAATGAGAGCCATATGGGCTAATATATAGGGATTGATACTTAAACACTTAATAAAATATTAGTACGAATTCTTTAGAAGTATACAATCACTTTGGGTTAGATTAATAGGTGTTTGTAGACAGACGTATACGAAGGGAAACTCGAATCACGTTGAAGAACGCACCTTACGAGCCGCAATATATGACTCATTGTCTGTCATGTTATTAAATTGATTTTATTAAGTAGTACTTAAAGAAAGATTAATTACATTATGTGAAGTGAGATATGAGATACACTAATTATGAAAAGTTATCAAGATCTATTAGATGTACTTGACGTTGAAAATTATGGGACGAACCTTCCAAACACGAATCTCTCACACAATGTTATCTTTTGTCTTCGTAAATTTTGAACTCACAAAAGTGAGAAATATTTTAAAAAAATAAACAACAAAAAACAATGATAGCAAAATCTTTTACATCCCGTATTTTTTTTTGTCAACTAACTTACTACTTTTTAAATCTTACTCATACTATTACACTACAGACAGGGGGTTCGATCCCTGGTTCATTGATGATTTGTAAAGTAAATACATCACTGTGCCACTTATCATCAGCTTTTCATCGAGTAGTTTAGATAGTTTAACTAATAATTTTAATATCAGTAATTCAATTTTTTTCTAAATAATTTTTTTTATAGATTAGATTTTGAGTTAGATTAGTAATCTCATCGTTAACAAAAACAACCACCGCGATTAGTGGAGCATAGTGTTATCAACTGGCACTGGATTCAACTTTTCTACATCTTGGTGATCTGTAGTCTGTTGGAGACAACTTTGTTATGAATTATATGTAAAGAAAACATAGTCAACTTTTTGGTTTTCTTATCTGCAACCGACGTAATTTAATTTTTTGTTTTGTTTGATAAAGCTTCACGTTTAATTTACATACCAAAAAAAGGATTAACATTTAAACAAAGAAATTAATCAGTGAGATGTACAATTAATTGTACATGTGTGTTCTGCAAAAGATATGTATTAAAGGGAGTTCCAGAATCCACGTTTATCCTCTTCCGCTAATTAATTACCGCAATGATTTGCTCTTTAATTGGAATATTAGTCAAAAGAAAGAAATAAAAGTTTGAATGACGAGAAAATGATAAATATTGATGTATTTTTAGTTCACTATATTATAATATATTTTCATATTATAAAATATGTTTACAAAAGTACAGAAAATGTAATGAAAAATACAAGCACCGACTTTAAAAATGTCTGAATAATTTTGCTTACAAATACAGGCTAGTAATACATTTATTATATTTGTTAAATAAAGTTTTAACGAGTTAAGACAACACTAACATTGTCAAGCACTGGTCCACAAAGATGTCCAAAATCATGAAGCTTAGTATGATAAAAGCCACTGTAGAAAGTTAATCTCGTACGATGAGAATCAGCTTTAAACCTAAAACGCACTTGTTTACTCATTCCTTTGCCAATTGATTCAAATTTAACCTGAAATGGTGTTTTTCCTGCAAAAGCTTGAACAATCATTGAACCATGACAACCATTGTGTGCGTCTCCTACTGTGAAAGAGAGAATGTAGTTTCGTCCGGCGACGGTACGGATGATTTGAGCGAATGCACTTTCTCTTCCGGCTATGATTTCGATTGCGGCTTGACCTGAAGGAACGTTGTGGTGGCGACTATCGATGTATTTGATTGGTTTTAGAGATTCGACGATCCATCCAGGAAGTGGTGAGATTAAGTCTTGTATTTTGGCTGGGATTAAGACTCCGGTTGAGAAGTTGCTGAATACGTGTGGACCAACCTCGAATCCGCCGTTTTTCACAAGGTTTCCTAAAAATTTTGTACGTGAACAAAAGATAGTTAAGGTAAGGGTGAAATCGATAACAATATTAAAGATAAGGACCAAATTGTAAAAACCAAATGTAACCGCTAGAGCTATTTTTTTATTATTTCAGGGGTGATCGGACGATCACCAACTAATCTCACAGATATGAAAACTCGTCAGACATTGACATATTACATTAGATATCTAGTAAATTCTATTTATCTGTCTGATATAAAAACTTGTCGTACACTGACATATCATCTTAGTCATCGATAGATTTAATAAAGTAAAAGATCTCCAAAACCGTATTAGTAAAGATTAGATATCATCCGTGAAGTTTAGAGTCGCTTAACCTAAAAACACTACTCCAAATTCTGAGCATAGATTGACTCGAGCTTCTACAAATTACATTCTAAGACATTTGTTGTCACTTAGCTATGTGTATATTATCTTTTGAGAAGATTTTAAAATAAAACCTCACATGGAAATACCACTAGACTATAATCTTTTCGGGCAATGAAAGAGTTTTGGTTATAGTTAAACAGAAACTCATAATGAACAACTAATAAAACTGAACCGTAAAGAGAAGTTACCTCTAGTATACCGCAATGGAAGAATTTCCTTGATGGCAACAGCATCAATGATGGGACCACAAGTTGGGTCCTCTTGAACACCAGGATTATGGAAAGTAACCTTCACCAAATCAGACTTGGCCTTAAAAGCCCAAGAGTAAGTATCACCACCATTGGTACTAAACAATGTCTGAATCGGAAGATCATTGGCCTGATCAGGAACTGAGACTCTGATATTCTCATCCTGAGCACAACTCTTTGTGGCCCCAAACGTTAAAGAATAGACCAAACCATGTTTAACTTTTACATATTGAGATATTGAAGCTAAGTTTCCAAGTCTAGCTGCATGAACTCCACGTGGCACCGGAAAATAGAAACCTCCCGGTTGTGGACCACCGGAGACTAACTCCACGTGGCCGGAGATTTCCCATTTTGGAAGAGAGTATTTGCCAATTATTTGTCTCTTTCTCATGTTTGATTTGTTAGGAATTTGCTCAAAGTTCCCATTTGGGAGAAGCCCTATACATAAACATGCAAAAGTCATTCTAACATTGAAAACCAAAAAACCATGCAAAGTCATTTTAGAAATTTATAAAATATGAAAACAACAATATGCCAATCGAAATTACAAATAATATATTGATATCATTTTACTATCTACACATCAAATTAATAGATTTCTATTATGATTTATTTTATATATTATAAATCACTTTATAAACTGAAATCTCTGTCTGGAATAGCTGTTTTCGGTATATTTTTATATGGATTTCATCTTTTTGTAATAGATCATCCGAAAAATAGAGTTTTTGAAAATTCATTTGAAATTATCAACAGTCTGTCAATAATTTAATATTTTTAAAAAAAATCTAATGAACCATGTAACTTTAATAATAATTATTATTTTTAAATGATGTGTAATGACAAAAACAAATATGCCCTTCACGTTGAGTGATATTTAAATATTTTACACATAGACTGAGAAACTAAGATAAACTATACTTCTTTTTTTTCTTTCTATTGTAACATTTTTATCATCTAACAACATTATCTAGCCAATAAAAAGTTATGAATGACACGGAAAAAAAAAATTCATAAAATTCTGAATCACTTAAATTCTAAGATCAATGGCCTCCAAAATTATACATTTTCTAATTATTTTTATTTTTTTGGCATCAATACATTTTTTCCAATATCATGTGCAAACGATATTATATATAAATCAAATATTACATCGACAATTATATGATAATTAGGCACTAATCAATAAGTGATCTTACCATCAAGATGAGGAGTTCGTCCTGCCTGGAAGCTATGAGAGCCATGGCAAAGAGAAGAAATGACGACGAAGCAAAGAGAGAGAACCAAAGACATAGTCAAGCTTTAACGATAAACAAATGACCCAAATCTATCAATATTAATTGTTACTTATTAGTATAAGAAAGTATAAATAACCAAAGAGGGTTAACAAATTACAATGGTTGATGATATCTAGAGAAACTACAACCTAATATATAGCCGAACCTACGTATTGATATTTATGACGTTGTTATGTACAATAATTATAAATATTAATGGGTTAATAATTGAACAAATATATTAATGTTAATACGGCGATGCACCGTACGTATTAATACGAAATGAGTGATACACGTTCAATATCGCCTTAAAATGAGCCGTAATGTTTGTGGTGTGACCGTACCACTTGCAACCTTTTTTCTTGTTTTTGACAACTAATCAAACGATTGTATTTTTTTTTTTGTAAACATCAAATTATATTGGACCACAACTGCTTAGTCCAATAGCCAAATTTCTACATAATGTAGGCGGGGAGACTCGATCTCTGATTATGCAAATGAACTGCCTTATGTGAACTTATCACCTGTCATTAGGATAAAAGTCATTTACATCAAAAACGATTGTCTTAAATAATTCATTTCTTTATCAAAAAAGAAAAAATATCATTTTGTAAGTTTAATTATTATTTTGCACATCATCGTTACTTGTTTAACAAAGATTATAGTACGATAGTTTAATTTTTTAAAATATACTTGATCAACTGATTGAACCTTCGCTAGGGAATATTGGAAAGTCCCAAGTTCAATCACCAAATCAGAAGCTCGATGACTGAATACTAATCTATAAAATAGATATATTGCTGAAAGATCATCTAGAAAACTTCAATCGTTTTGAGAGTTTTTGCGTGCCTTTTCTTTTTTCATATATTTTTCCACACTCTTAATTACAAAGATAATATTTTTATTCAAAACGTTAGAGAACTCTTGAAAAACTTATCGTTTGTAAATTTATCGACACCTAATAAGCAATTAGTGGTAATAAATCTATGTATACATGTAATTTAAAATTTCAATGAAAATAGCTAGAGACAACTTTTCGGTCTGTGAGGATAAATTTATATATTATGAATTTTGGAAAAATAAAATACAACAATTGGTTGCATCATTAATTGCATGTGCAGGGAGCCTCTAAGAATGGTCTAATTACGGTTCATCGGCGTGATTTGCTCTGCGAGGCAAATAAACTTGAAAACTCTGTCCCAAATGCCTAAAGATTCTTTCGTTTAACATATGTATACCACACATGATACGTACATGTAATAAATGTATTTTTGCTCCTTATACACTACATTTCATCGATATAGATAATACCGTAAAAAGCTCTTCTGTAGTTTATGTAGCTTTTAAAGTTATAAAAATAAGAAATTTACTTTAGAATAAACAAAATCCAGATGAGACTCCAACTGGAAAGCACAACCATCTTTTTTTTTGTCAACGGCAAATTATATTGGGGTACAACTGGCCGATTT